>JBBDGP010000752.1:1227500-1482500 GCA_037952835.1 Lithobates septentrionalis | reverse complement strand
TATGTATATATATATATATATATATATATATATATATATATATATATATATATATATATATTAGTTATTTATTGATATATAACCATCTATTGGATGGTTTGAAATTCATATAGAATGAATTCAAATTTGAATAGAAAAGATTAGAATAGAAAAAAAATAGATTAGAATAAAATATAATACATATACACATTATATTTTACTCAATTCTGTTCTATTGTTTTTCTAGTCTATTTTCTATTTCTAGTCTAATCTTTTCTATTCGAATTCGAATTCATTCTATATGAAATTCGAATTTCGGAAAATGGTTATATATATATATATATATATATATATATATATATATATATATATATAAAACCATCTTTTGAAATTCGAAATTCATATAGAATGAATTCAAATTCGAATAGAGAAGATTAGAATAGAAAAACAATAGAACAGAAAATAATCTAATATATATATATTATATTTTATTCTATTCTGTTCTATTGTTTTTCTAGTCTATTTTCTTTTCTATTTGAATTCGAATTCATTCTATATGAAATTCGAATTTCGGAAAATGGTTATATATATATATACATATATATATATATATATATATATATTAGATATTTATTGATATATAGCCATCAATTGGAATTCGAAATTCATATAGAATGAATTCAAATTCGAATAGAAAAGATTAGAATAGAAATAAAAATAGAACAGAATAGAATAAAATATGATATATATACACATTATATTTTACTCAATTGTGTTCTATTGTTTTTCTAGTCTATTTTCTATTTCTAGTCTAATCTTTTCTTTTCTATTCGAATTGAAATTCATTCTATATAAAATTCGAATTTCGGAAAATGGTTATATATATATATATATATAAAAAGTATTTAAATATATAACCATCTTTTGAAATTCGAAATTCATATAGAATGAATTCAAATTCGAATAGAAAAGATTACAATAGAAAAACAATAGAACAGAAAATAATCTAATATATATATTATATTTTATTCTATTCTGTTCTTTTGTTTTTCTAGTCTATTTTCTTTTCTATTCGAATTCGAATTCATTCTATATGAAATTCGAATTTCGGAAAATGGTTTTATATATATATATATATATATATATATATATATATATATATATATATATATATATATATATATATATATATTTATATATAATTTTTTTTTCCTGATCTGTTCTATTGTTTTTCTATGATATTCTTTTATTCTTTTCTATTATTTTCTAATCTATTCTAATCTTTTATATTCAAATTCGATTTCATTCTATATGAAATTCGAATTTCAGAAAATGGTTATTTATATATATATATATTTTTTTCCCGATCTGATCTATTGTTTTTCTATGATATTATTTTCTATTCTATTTAAATTCAATTTAATTCTATATGAAATTTGAATATTTCGGAAAATGGTTTTATATATATATATATATATATATATATATATATATATATATATATATATATATATATATATATATATATATATATATATACACATATATATATATATATATATATATATATATATATATATATATATATATATATATATATATGTGTATGTATATATATATATATTAGATATTTAATTATATATAACTATCTATTGAAATTCGAAACTCATATAGAATGAATTCAAATTCGAATAGAAAAGATTAGAATAGAAAAAAAAAAATAGAACACAATAGAATAAAATATAATATATATACACATTATATTTTACTCAATTCTGTTCTATTGTTTTCCTAGTCTATTTTCTATTTCTAGTCTAATCTTTTCTATTCGAATTTGAATTCATTCTATATGAAATTTGAATTTCGGAAAATGGTTATATATATATATATATATATATATATATATATATATATATATAATATATATATATATATATATATATATACCGTATATACTCGAGTATAAGTCGTTCCGAGTATAAGTCGAGGCCCTAATTTACCACAAAAAAATGGGAAAAACTTATTGACCCGAGTATAAGACGAGGGTGAGAAATGCACAGCTACTGTAGGTGGAAAAGAGGGTCAACAATGCCCATTTGCAGCATCGCTGTGCCCATTTGCAGCCATAGGTCCCCTGAACTTCAAACTCGTTAGTTAAGGGTTCCTAGATGCCCCCTAGCTGCAGCCAAAATTTGGGGTCTCTGAACCCAAAGGGTCCCAAAATGACATTGCTGCAGATGGACACAGTTGACCGAATTTGGGGCCCCATATCTTGGGGCCACTTAGTGCTAAGAACCCCAAATTTGGTGTGCAAACCCAGTGGAACTAGCACCATACAATTTCCAAAGCTGAGGTTTCTAGCACCAAGTGGCCCCGAGATACAGGGCCCCAAAAATCAGTTCAGAAAATGTCAAGCACTTTTCTGCAGCAGAGAATGACATTTTCTGAACCGATTTTGGGCCCTGTATCTCGGGGCCACTTAGTGCTAGGAACCCCAGCTTTGGATATGTTATGGTACCAGTTCCACTGGGTTAGCACACCAAATTTGAGGTTCTTAGCTCCAAGTAGCCCTGAGCTATGGGGCTCCAAACTCGGTTCAGAAAATGTCAAGCACTTTTCTGCAGCAGAGAATGACATTTTCTGAACCGATTTTGGGGCCCCGTATCTCGGGGCCACTTAGTGCTAGGAACTTCAGCTTTGGATATGTTGTGGTACCAGTTCCACTGGGTTTGCACACCAAATTTGGGGTTCCTAGCACCAAGTGGCCCTAAGATACGGGGCCCCAAAATCGGTTCGGAAAATGAAATTTTTTGCTGCAGAAAAAGTATTTATATATATAACCATCTTTTGAAATTCGAAATTCATATAGAATGAATTCAAATTTGAATAGAAAAGATTAGAATAGGAATACAATAGAACAGAAAATAATCTAATATATATATTATATTTTATTCTATTCTGTTCTATTGTTTTTCTAGTCTATTTTCTTTTCTATTCGAATTCGAATTCATTCTATATGAAATTCGAATTTCGGAAAATGGTTATATATATATATATATATATATATATATATATATATATATATATATATATATATATATATATATATATATAAAATATTTATATATATAACCATCTTTTGAAATTAGAAATTCATATAGAATGAATTCAAATTCGAATAGAAAAGAAAATAGACTAAAAAACAATATTTTACTCAATTGTGTTCTATTGTTTTTCTAGTCTATTTTCTATTTCTAGTCTAATCTTTTCAATTCGAATTCGAATTCATTCTATATGAAATTCAAATTTCGGAAAATGGTTATATATATATATATATATATATATATATATATATATATATATATATATATAAAATATTTATATATATAACCATCTTTTGAAATTAGAAATTCATATAGAATGAATTCAAATTCGAATAGAAAAGAAAATAGACTAGAAAAACAATAGAACAGAATAGAATAAAATATAATATATATATTAGATTATTTTCTGTTCTATTGTTTTTCTATTATAATCTTTTCTATTCAAATTTGAATTCATTTTATATGAATTTCGAATTTCAAAAGATGTATATAATTTTTTTTTCCTGATCTGTTCTATTGTTTTTCTATGATATTCTTTTCTATTATTTTCTAATTTATTCTAATCTTTTATATTCAAATTCGATTTCATTCTATATGAAATTTTTTTTTTCTGATCTGATCTATTGTTTTTTTATGATATTATTTTCTATTCTATTTAAATTCAATTTCATTCTATATGAAATTCGAATTTTGGAAAATGGTTTTATATATATATATATATATATATATATATATATATATATATATATATATATATATATATATATATATATATATATTAGATATTTATTTATATATAACCATCTATTGAAATTCGAAATTCATTTAGAATGAATTCAAATTTGAATAGAAAAGATTAGAATAGAAAAAAAATAGAACAGAATAGAATAAAATATAATATATATACACATTATATTTTACTCAATTCTGTTCTATTGTTTTTCTAGTCTATTTCCTATTTCTAGTCTAATCTTTTCTATTCGAATTCGAATTCATTCTATATGAAATTCGAATTTCGGAAAATGGTTTTATATATATATATAAATATATATTTGTATTTATATATAGCCATTTTCCGAAATTCGAATTTCATATAGAATGAATTCGAATATATATATATATATATATATATATATATATATATATATATATATATATATATATATATATATATATATATTGTTATTTTCCAATCTATTTTCGAATTCGAATTTATACTATTCGAAATTCGAATTTCAGAAGATGGTCATATTCTGTTGTATTTTATTAAATTCTATTAAATTCTGTTCTATTCTTTACGATTCTTTTATGTTTATTCTATTGTTTTATTATTTTATATTCTATTTTATTGTATTTTTTTTTAGAAATCAATTTATATTTTTTCTAATTCGATTCGAATTTGTTTTCGAATTCGAGTCGAATAGATTTCGAATTTGTTTTCGAATCGAATATATTTCGAATTTGGTTTCGAATTCGATTCGAATTCGATTCGAATTTCGGCCGTGGGTTTTCGATTCGAAACATTTCGGATTCGTTTAAATTCGTTAGTATTGTAATTCGGTATTTCGGATGCATCCGAATGTCCCAATAATGAAAATTTCGTCCGAATTTCGATTCGGAACTAAACGAAATGCACATGTCTAATATTGATTGGTTTGCGCAAAAGTTATCGTGTCTACAAAATAGGGAGTACATTTATGGCATTTTTATTATTATTATTTTTTTACTAGTATTGGCGGTGATCAGTGATTTTTAGCGTGACTGCGACATTGTGGCGGACAGATCGGACACCTAACTGACATTGTACTAATGACACTGGCAGGGAAGGGGTTAACCTCAGGGGCGATCAAGGGGTTAAATGTGTTCCCTGTTTGTGTTTTCTAACTGTATGGGGGATTGTATGACTGGGGAAACACACAGATCTGTCTTCCTGCATAGCAGAAAGACAGGATCTGTATAATCTCCCCTGTCAAAACGGAGATCTGCCTTGCTTACACAGTTCCCCATTCTCTCGTCATCTGCCAGCTCCGCAATCTGACAGTACCTAAATAGCTAAGCTAAGGGGCGCCCCCCTCTGTGACGTCACCGGTTGGCCCCTTCCCCTCGTGATGCCATTAACCCAGTATGCGCAGTCGATGATGTTACAAAAGAGTGGGGTCACCCAATTTCATCATCAGGTGGATCCGCCCCTTAGTTATTTAAGAACTGGCAGATGACAGAGCTGGCAGATGGTGGGAGCCTTCTTTGGGACAGGAGGTTTTTTCATTTCTTTTTTCGGGTCCAGCGGTGTGGCGGGCGTTGTGATTGTAGATGGATCTACACCAGGGGGTACTCATTCACATGGGGGGGTGGAATCTGGGGGTCAAGGCTTCCAGATTCTGATAAGCCCCCCCCCTTGCCCATAAATCTCCACAACCACCGGCCAGGGTTGTGAGGAAGAGGCCCTTGTCTCCATCAACATGGGGACAAGGTGCTTTGGGGGGTCAGAGCCCCCCCGTCCCAAAGCACCCCCCCCATGTTGAGGGCATGTGGCCTGGTATGGTTCAGGAGGGAGGGGGGCTTGCTCATCCCCCCCTTTCCTGGCCTGTTGGCTGCATGCTTGGGACTGGTGGTGGATTTTGAGGGTAACCCCACGCTTCTTTTATTTATTTTTTTCAAATTTTGGCATGGGGTTCCCCTTACGATCCATGAAGGGCCCCCACGCTATTTTTTTTCTGCATTTTTCATTGATGGTATTCTTTTGTTTACATTTTAGCTGTTAGTGGAGAAGCCCGCTGACAGCTGATGAGCCATCAGTTGTTAAGGATGCGGCTGCTGGCTTGTTAGAGGTACCCATTAAAATCCGTACTAGACTCATTTGGGGGGCACAAAAACTCTTAAAAAAATAAGAGAAAAAAAAAATCAGCCCTGGCCTATTAGTTTAAAAAAAAATGGCATTTTTAATTTGACAGATTCGGCTCCCATTGATTCCAATGGGGTTCAGAATCCAAACTTCTTTGAAGTTCACTGAACCCTAATCAAACTGAACTCTGGACAGTTTGGCTCATCCCTAGTGAACATTTTCAAGCCCAGAAAATAGTCTTCTGGATGGTGAACTGTGAAAATCTTGCACAGTTTTAATTTCTAACAAAATACACCCACTACCTTTTTCCTAATGTTAAGGAAAATAAAAAAATAAAAAATAATAATTTCATACCTTATGTGAAGTGGTGTCATCAGTGCTTCTCTATGCAGTGCAGGCAGATCATGATTAGTGGGAGGGGCCTGCAGGGGGCTGCACATAGCTTCCTGAAAATATCAAAGCACTCAGTACTCCTCTTAAGAGCCCTGATGCAAGCAGTTGGCTGGTTTTTGGGAGGAGTTATGCAAATATTAAAATGCCTTGGGTGTGAGTAATATGGACCCCCTAGAACAGTACTTGTCAACTTATGAGCTCAAGGGGGCCTCAAATGGCGCCCTGACATCACCAAAGGGCAGCACATAATGTTTAATTCATGTAATGCTTGAGAGGACTGTCAGAAACTGAAGGTCTAATAGAGGATATGAGGGTCAGAGAGTGAGGACAGGATACGTTATTGGCTGGGGAGATGCTGCAGAAGACAAGACTGGGAACATGGTACATGAGGCTGGTAGAGATCAATGCTGTTAACCTAATCACTGTTCCCTGCTGAGCTCCAAGGCCCACACATCATATACCAAAGGGCCGTGGGAAGCCCTTGTGCTGCAAGTTGGGCACCAGGACCGTAGAAGCTTTATTGGTCACTGATTAAAGGGCCAGCTCACCCCAATGTGATATTCCAGCTATAAAAAGGAGACTGGTGGGACCCAACTTCTTATATATCTTGGATGCGCCAAGAGTGAGATCTCCCTGCCATAATTCCTAGAATTGCTCCTGTCCACCTGGAAGTTTTGGGTGTTCTTATCCATCTTTGCTTGTTTTGGTTCCTTCTCCATAATGAATCCAGCAAGAACGATGGAAGGCCAACACAGCAGACATACAGAGCAAATAAAATCAGCTAAGAGATAGTGGGAGCCCTTATAATGGGCACATCAGATGTTCAGTCCCAGGAATTCAGCACAGGGATGGCGGGAGCCCCCTATAATAGGCACAGCAGGTATACAGACCCAGGAACTCAGCACAGGGATAGTAGCAACCCCTCATAATAGGCACAGCAGATGTACAGACAGGGGAACTCAGCACAGGGATGGTGGGAACCCCTCATAATGGACACAGCAGATGTACAGACCCGGGAACTCAGCACAGGAATGGTGGGAACCCCTCATAATGGGCACAGCAGATGTACAGGCCCGATACTTCAGCACATGGATGGTGAAAACCCCTTATAATGGGCACAGCAGTTGTACAGACCCGGGAACTCAGCACAGGGATGATGGGAGCCCCTCATAATAGGCACAACAGGTGTACAGACCCGGGAACTTATCACAGGGATGGTTAAAGCTCTTATAATAGGCACAGCAGGTGTACAGACCCAGGAATGGTGGGAACCTCTCATGATGGGCACAGCAGGTGTACAGACCCAGGAACTCAGCACAGGGTTGGTGGGAGCCCCTCATAATGGGTACACTAGGTGTTCAAGCTTGACAACACCTTATAAAGGACACAGCAGGTGTGAAGACCTAGTGTAGGAATAGTGGGAATCCCTCATATTGGGCACATATTGGGCACAAAAGGTGGGTAAACTGGGGGACAGTGCAGGAACAGTGTGTTTGCCTTATAATGGACACTGCAGGTGTACAGATCCAGGAACTCAGTGTAGGGATGATGACAACTCCTTATATTTGGCACAGCAGATACGCAGAGTAGGGACTTCAATGCAGGGATGGTGGGATCAGCTCATAATGGGCACAGCAGATAGGCAGAGCAGGGACAAAGATCTCACCAACAGTCCTTAAGAGATAGAAGGGACTGATAAATGGTTTAAGTTTTCAGCATCCACTAAACACTGAATTACCCATTCTTGGTGGACTGACCCTTCAATGGGATTTGCACGCTTGTGGAAGAAGACCCCCCTGAAAGGTGCTATGTTCTTTTTGGGACATCTGAAAAAATACAACCTGCTCTTCTGCAGATATCAAACCTTCTCCGCCTCTTTTCCGGAATAGAGAAGTCACTTTTATTGTCAGGAGAGAAATCTCTCTCTCCCTCTCTTTCTCTCTTTGTCATTAGGATGGAAGAACCTAATCAGCTGATTACCTAATGCTTCCGCACTTTGTTCTGTGACATCTTAAATGGATGCTCTTAATCTTGGCTCTTTCCACCCTACAAAGACCTTCAATCAGATGCCATTAAATAAAAGAGGAGACTCAATCATTTAACACTGCGGCTCCCGGGGACAAAAGGAGTGTCAGGGGGAGGAAAACACAAATTTCCAAACCCTGTTGAATCAGTTCATCAAGTCAAAAACTGTTGTGTCGCTACATAATATCCAGAGTCTGTTATCGAATACAGAATGTCACATCATTTGATAAACATGACTGCGTCTCCTTTGTATCTTTTGTTTAGCACAGTGAAGTTTTCTTAGAACAGAAACTATTCACATATCTCATGACATATCCCAAATGAAAGAGGAATATTCCTCATTTTAGGACAGTGGGCAGGGCCATGCAAATCATTCCTTTATGCCCCATCAGCTAGATGCATGACCAGAACTGCTGGGAAATAGTACAAATATAGCCTAATATTATCTTAACTGCATGCAGCTGTTTATGGCTATTTATCCATCATCAGTGCAGTGTATGGAAACTGTGCCTTCTATGGAGGAGGGTTTGGGACCTAACAAGTCCTTATACCCCCACAAGTTTTGGTAATTAGGGAATATATTTATCAAAAAGCTTGCAACTGAAACAGTGCGTAGCACAGTAAAGTGACTCAGTAATATTACCGTGGAGATTTGGGTGTCATTCACCTTTGGGTGTTCCCATCTACATCTCAAATCATCTACACCTACATACCCTCAGTTATCTACATCTCCTCAGTCGTCTACGCCTCCAGTCATCTACATCTAAATCTCAAGTCATCTACACCTCTAGTCATCTAAACCTACATCACACAAGTCATCTACATCTACATCTCCAGTCATCTACATCTTCAGTCATCTACATCTACATCTCCAGTCATCTACACCTCCAGTCATCTACATCTCCAGTCATCTACACCTCCAGCCATCCATACCTCCAGTCATCTACACCTCCAGTCATCTACATCCAAACCTCCAGTCATCTACATCTCTAGTCATCTATACCTCCAGTCATCTACATCTACACCTCCAGTCATCTACACCTCCATCTATACCTCCATCTACAACTCCAATCATCTACATCTACACCTTCAGTCATCTACACCTCCACCTATACCTGCATCTACACCTCCAGTCATCAACAGCTACACCTCCAGTCATCTACATCTACATCTCCAGTAATCTACACCTTCAGTCATCTACACCTCCAGTCATCTACATCTCCAGTCATCTACACCTTCAGTCATCTACACCTCCAGTCATCTACACCTCCAGTCATCTACACCTCCATCTATACCTTCATCTACAACTCCAATCATCTACATCTACACCTCCAGTCATCTACACCTCCATCTATACCTCCATCTACACCTCCAGTCATCAACAGCTACACCTCCAGTCATCTACATCTACATCTCCAGTCATCTACACCTTCAGTCATCTACACCTCCAGTCATCTACACCTCCAGCCATTCATACCTCCAGTCATCTACACCTCCAGCCATTCATTACTCCAGTCATCTACACCTCCAGTCATCTACACCTCCAGTCATCTACACCTCCAGTCATCTACATCTAAACCTCCAGTCATCTACATCTCTAGTCATCTATACCTCCAGTCATCTACATCTACACCTCCAATCATCTACACCTCCATCTATACCTCCATCTACAACTGCAGTCATCTACATCTACACTTCCAGTCATCTACACCTCCATTTATACCTCCATCTACACCTCCAGTCATCAACAGCTACACCTCCAGTCATCTACATCTACATCTCTAGTCATCTACACCTTCAGTCATCTACACCTCCAGTCATCTACACCTCCAGTCATCTACACCTCCAGCCATTCATACCTCCAGTCATCTACACCTCCATTTATACCTCCATCTACACCTCCAGTCATCAACAGCTACACCTCCAGTCATCTACATCTACATCTCCAGTCATCTACACCTTCAGTCATCTACACCTCCAGTCATCTACACCTCCAGTCATCTACACCTCCAGTCATCTACACCTCCAGTCATTCATACCTCCAGTCATCTACACCTCCAGCCATTCATACCTCCAGTCATCTACACCTCCAGTCATCTACACCTCCAGTCATCCATACCTCCAGTCATCTCACCTCCAGTCATCTACATCTACATCTCCAGTCATCTAAATCTACATCTCCAGTCATCTAAATCTACATCTCCAGTCATCTACACCTCCAGCCATCCAGACCTCCAGTCATCTACATCTCCAGTCATCTACATCTACACGTCCAGTCAGCTACACCTCCAGTCAGCTACACCTCCAGCCATCCATACCTCTAGTTATCCATACCTCCAGTCATCTACACCTCCAGTCATCTACACCTCCAGCCATCCATATCTCCAGTCATCTACACCACCAGTCATCTACATCTACATCTCCAGTCATCTACACCACCAGTCATCTACATCTACATCTCCAGTCATCTACACCTCCAGTCATCCATACCTCCAGTCACCTACATCTACATCCTCAGTCATCTAAATCTACAGTACACCTCCAGTTATCTACATTTCCAGTTATCTACACCTCCAGTTAACTACACCAGTTGTCTCCAAACTTTCAAAACAAATGGCTGACTTACTCTCCATCAGACTTTAGGAGGGCCAGGCTGTGGCCAGTTGAAGTAGAACATTCCCCAGTGTCAGTGGGATTTGACAATCTCTCAGGCTTTGTAGTCAGTGGGATTGAAAAAAATGATATAGCACCTTTGGTGAGGAGGAATAGTGCCCCATTGTTGGTGTCAGTGGGGGGATCGGTGCCCTATAATTGGTATTAGTGAGAGGAATAGTGCTTCATCATTGGTGTCAGTGGGAAGAATAGTGACCCATTGTTGGTGTCAGTGAGGGAATCAGTGCGTCATCATTGGTGTCAGTAGAAGGAATAATGATTCATCAGTGGTGTTAGTGACAGAAATAGTGCCCCATCATTGGTGTCAGTGGATGAATAGTGCCCAATCACTGGTGTCTGTAGGAGGAATAGTGTCTTATATCAGTGACAGGGACAGTGCGCCAAAGGCTGCATACAGGCAAGCAAAGGGCCGCTTTCAGCCCACTGGCCACAGTTTGGAGACCACTGATCTACTTCTCCAATCAGACACGTAATTTTTGGAGAAGGACCTGCTTGGGTTTGACCTGGCTGCTCCTGCGATGGAAAAGGTGAGTATATTGCAGATGGGGGTTAATTTAGTGTTAGGAATAGAGTAAGGTTATTGCTTCAAGTAGATGTAAACCTCATCAATAAAATCTCAAACAAACAATCTTAAAAACATTCAGTCATTTTAAAGGTCATTTTCAATGTTTCAAAATCTGCCATCTGAAAATCTGCGGAACTATTCCAGTGCAAGTTGGTTTATATCTGCTTTAAGGTTAGGGATTATAAGGTCAGTTTTGGGGTTAGGGGGTCCATGCCCCATGCAATGGTCGCAGCTTTCCGGGAAACCACGCAGCCATTTAAATTCAAATGCCTTACATCTACATTAGGATTATAGATTATAGGGGGTTCACTTTTGGCTTTAGGGGCTGCACAGTCACTAAGCTCTTGGCAATCAAAGAACCATTCCAATGCAAATAAGTTTACCTCTACTTTAATGTTAGTGAAAATAGGGGGTTCACTTGTGGTGTTAGGGGGTGCACACCGCATGCAATGGTCACAGCTTTCTTTGCAATCACAGAGCCATTCCAATGCAAACAGATTGTAACCTACTTTAAAACACATTACCACTTTTGCAGTCAAATTTGAGAAAACCCAACTATATGTTCCCATTTATGCAGCATGTCTTTTTTGTTTAAGAGGGTTTTTTTTACGTTTTTGATGTTTCTCAGGAGAAGGTGTCATGGCTGATTGCAAGATTTTTTTGAACAATGTTAGAGTGAGCCTGTCCCAGGTCTGTCCGAATTAACATACAGTGAAAGAAGTCCAGACTCTAAACCTAACCCGTTGTTAGGAACGGGGAGATTTATTAAAACTGGTGCACACCTAATCTGGTGCAGCTGTACATATTAAGCTTAACTGAGCAAGCTGAAGTTAGAAGCTGATTGGTTACTACGCACAGCTGCACCAGATTCTATGTGCACCCGTTTTAGTAGATCTCGCCCCCAGTGTTCAAATCTAGTTACAACTGATATTGAAGATCTGCTTGCACAGTACAGACCGGGTTAATTATGCAAAACACTTAAAGGATACATCATTTATATCAACAGCAGACAGTTTCACTTATCCCCAACTCTCCGACTATATCCATCGTACTGATTTACCCATCTTGTCGGAGGAGAAGGCAAAGAGACTACTGACTCCTTTTTAAATAGCAGAAGTTACTCTGGTCATTAAAATCCTTGAAACCAGGTAAAAGCTCTGGCCCTGATGGATTCTCAGGTACCTTTTATAAGCAATATACCTAATTTATCCTTAACCCCGTCTTGTGTAATCTTTATAATTAAATTAAGCTAGACTGTCCATTTACTAAGCAAACACAGGAGGCCCAAATTACTCTTATAGTAAACGTAGAAAAGGACCCCACTCAATGATCTAGCTATAGGCCCATTTCTTTGATAAATGTGGACCTAAAAATCTATGCTAAACTTTTAACAATGCACTTAAAAGATGTGACCCTATGTAATAGGCTTAGATCAGGTGGGATTTGTGCCAAATAGGGAAGTCCGGAACAAACAATATCCTAAAGACAAACCTTTTGATACACTATGCTCCAACATCAAAGAGTCCACTATGCCTTCTATCTCTAGAAGCGGAGAAGGCCTTTGATCGCCTAGATTGTCCATCTAGACAAACACTTTCACCGTTGACCCAATCTTTATAAAGGGTTTGTGACCAGACTGTTCGAAAGTGGGGTATCTCTTTGATTGCAGGCCCACTCACCCCGATTATGGGCAACCCAGAATTTCCACCGGGCCTGTTATGAAATAGATTCCTACGATGGACACCTTTGGCTCCTGCTCCGATTAAACAAGCTCTTGCACCTAAAGGTCTACCACGGTGTTTAACACGATAATGACTACAGAGTGCAATTATCTGGGCTGATGGTTTCGTTATCTTCAGTTCCAGCATTTTTATATACATCTATTTTAAAATGGGCTCACTTCATAGAGACTTAACTTTGTTTTAAGTCTCTCTGTAGTGGGCATACAGTGTGCTCTCACACTAGCTTGACAATATACGGTATACTCCTATTCCATGCATTTCCATTACGCCGTAATATACCAAAGACTGGGGGAGAGAATTGGGTCATATGATCACTGATCAGAAGATGATCAGAAGACTGGAAGAAATCTTTTTTCTCTAACATTTAAAACTAGTTTCTCAACTTATATACAAGAGAAGAACTATAAAATATTGACTAGATGGTATAGATGCCCGGCGAGGCTGCACAGAATATCCTCGACTACCCTGAAAAGTGCTGGCGCTGCGGGGGGACAGGTTGGCACAATGATCCACTGTCAGAAACCATGAAATCAGGCCGAGACAGAAGTACAGTTAAATCACACTTGTTTAATAATAAAAGTAAAAAGAACAAACGTAGTCAAAACATAGCCAAAGTTCAGTAACCGGAACAGATAGTCAACCAAGCCAGAAGTCAGAGATCAAAGTAGTGGAACAGGAAGCAGGATCCGGAGCCAGAAGGGATGTCAGAAAAGCCAGTCTTTAAACAGGAACGCAGGAGATATTTTTTGTGATGTAGACCAAGGCGAAGGCAGAGCTCCTCTGAACTGGACAGGTTAAGTAGGCAGGACTGACGAGCAGGATATCAACAACAGCTGAGTAACTGTGGAGAGAGATGGGAGCTGGCAATTAGCCAACAGCTGAGCGGCCAGCTCAGGGAAGGAAGGGCTGAGCCCAGCCCTGACATACACAAGTTTGGACTTGCTCCTGGATTAAAGCATTTTGGTAGTCTGTATTCCAAATTTGCTCATTTGTTATTGGCACGCTGTATCAGAAATCTCCAGAAATAGCTCTACTTTCTATTTATCTGAGCTCCAAGGACTATTGCCTTTTCTCCTCAAACACAGCGCGAATACTTATACCTTAAATGCAACTGCCCAGTTCCTTCGTCAACAAAGGGAAAGAAGTAGGATTTTTCCTTGCTGGAGGGTGCAGAATAGAGCATCCAAAAAAAGTTACTTTAAGGTTAGGGATTATAGGGGTTTACTTCTGGGGTTACATGTTAGGGTTACCTAATTCCCTTCCCAAAAAACAAAAACAGCACGAGACTCACCGCACAGAGGACCCATTTTGTTGCATTATCCTCTACAAAAGTAAATAAAAACTGTTATAGGGATGGTGGAAAACCCTCATAATGGTCAGCAAGTTTGCTGAGGGAGGAACTCAAAATCTCATCATCCTTTCATGCCTTTCATCATCTACAAACAACTGCTAAGTAAATTTCAGATGCAATGACTCTTGAACGTGCCCAATGGGAAAAGGACAGAATATCTGCAAAGGTGCAAAGGAAGAATATTTTATACGTTTTGACCCACAGATATTTCCTGGGAGACAGACCGGCTGGGATAAATGAGAAGGGCACATGGGAGTGCAAACATACGCATGGCTCACATATTATTGTTCCATTGTTCCTCACTCATTTTTGGCATCGGGAACTAGGCTGCAGGTCTACATCCATTAGCCCTAAATCTTTGTGGCATAGATTCAACAAGGTTTTGGAAACATTCTTCAGAGATTTTGGTCCATAGTGACACGATAGCATCACGCAGTTGCTGCAGATGTATCGGCTGCACATCCATGATGTGAATCTCCCATTCCACCACAACCTAAAGGTGTTCTATTGGATGAGATGTGGTGAGTGTGTAGACCATTGGAGTACAGGGACCTCATTGTCCAGTGATGAGATGATTGGAGCTTTGTGACATGGGGCATTATCCTGCTGGAAGGAGCCATCAGAAGATGGGGACACTGTAGTCATAAAGGGATGGACATGGTCAGCAACAATACTCAGGTAGGCCATGGTGTTTAAAAGATGCTCAATTGATACTAAGGGGCCCAAAGTATCCCCCCCACGATTACACCACCACCACCAGCCTGAACCGGTGATACAAGGTAGGATGAATCCATGCACCAAATTCTGACCCCACCATCTGAATGTCGCAGCTGAAATTCGAGACTCATCAGACCAGGCAACGTTTTTCCAATCTTCTGTTGTCCAATTTTGGTGATCCTGTGTGAATTGTAACCTCAGTTTCCTGTTCTTAGCTGACAGGAGTGGCACCCGGTGAGGTCTTCTGCTGCTGTAGCCTATCTGCTTCTAGGTTCAATATGTTGTGCAATCAGAGATGGTATTCTGCAAACCTTGGTTGTAACGAGTGGCTATTTGAGTTACTGTTGCCTTTCTATCATCTGGAACCAGTCTTCCCATTCTCCACTGACCTCTGACATCAACAAGGCATTTTCCTCCACACAGCGGTCGCTCACTGGATATTTTCTCTTTTCCCACCATTCTCTGTAAACCCGAGAGATGGGTGTGTGTTAAAAATCCCAGAAATACTCAGACCAGCCCGTCTGGCACCAACAACCATGCCACGTTCAAAGTCACTTAAATCCCCTTTCTTCCCCCATTCTGGTGCTCGGTTTGAACTTCAGCAAATTGTCTTCACCACGTCTAGATGCCTAAATGCATTGAGTTGCAGCCATGTGATTGGCTGATTAGCGATTTGTGTTACCAAGCAACAGTGTACCTAATAACGTGGCTGGTGAGTATATATGTCATACTAGTGGTAGATGTAGACGCTAAAAGGATGCCAAATCCGCCCCCTTCGAATTGCCCATCCTGGTGGCCCAGGATCATAAACCTATTTCTCTTATAAATGATTCTGCTCTTCTATACTCGTGAAGACCACCTTCAGTGAATTATCTTTATTTGTTTTAATCTCATAAAAACTCCTCACAGACGAAAAAAAAAAAGCCAGAAAACAGCAACTAGCACCTGGAACGTGTTTTCTCCGCTCCAGTCCAGGACACCCCTGAGCTCCGACTGGAAAGGAACCATTTAACGACCATTATGCAATTTGCAGACAGAATGAAAAGCAGGAATACAACTTCCGCAATATAAAATGATGAAAGAGATCGGAGATTAAAGCTCGATCACTGGGGGGAAAGGCTCTGGAAGGATTGAATATGTTTCTCTTACATCAAATATCTGTGCAAACAGTTACTACTCGAAATATGAAATCAAATATTGTACTCGGCAAATGCAAAATGTATCATTTAAGAAAAAAAAAAAGGAAAATACATTTTAGGAATACTCAAGTATCTGCATGTTCAACCATCAAAGGCCAGAAAAACACAAACCAAGTACCTACAGCTGAGATTATATGCAGTATGTGGAACCAGAGCTGGATTTCTATCCGTGGATGTTATAAATTTGGTGTCCAATGATGATTATAAATCGAAAAAATGGGTTCACACCTCCATGCGATGGTTGCACCTCTTCTGGCAATCACAGAGTCATTCAATTGCAAAGACTGAAACGTCAACTACACCGAGGTCTCGTAAATTAGTATACAGCAGCTCAGCTCTTTTTATTGGGCAATAAAAGAGTTGTTTTACACCGACGTACAAGACCTCGGTGAAGGTTGCTTTACATGTTTTTGCATGATCTTGACCCATGGCATGACCATTTGTGGTGTTGGAGCATCACTATGACCATTTGAGATGTTGGGCTTTTTAACCAAGCAGAGAACCTTCACTTATTTCTTTTTACCCTATGGAAATACAGGCTAAAGCAGATCCTACTTGTCATAGACCATTCATTCTATATTACAGTTAAATTGGTAGTTTACTATTGGGTTTGCTTTGAACATACTCAATCTGTTCAAAACGATGGCATCAAAATTGGTGCGATTGCAATGTGTGACTATTTAAATAATAAGATTATTATTAATATTTTTTTCTGATTAGGGATGAGCATTCCTGCAAAACTGTTTTTTCTTTCAGTGAAATTTCAGAAATGTTTTCCTTCAATTCAATTTCACCCCCCCCCCCCCCCCCCCAAAAAAAAATGTCCATAGCAAAATTCCTCATTTTTAGATGAGAACGTTTTTGTAGAAATGCATTAGATTCACATGGAGGCAATATTTTGCAGAAATGTATTGGGATCAACTGGAGGCAAAATTTTGCAAAATATTATTGGAATCAATTGGAGGTTAATTATTGGAATCAATTGGAGGTTAATATTTTGCAAAAAAATGTACCTCTTATACTAGTTCCTTACTTCCTATATTGTTCTTGCTTCAGAATAAGGTTATTTGTGTCATATATTTTATTTTATTTTATATATTTTTTTATTAGTGATTGGATGTAAAGAATATTGATCCGTGACAAAAGTATGCCATCAAAACTGGTGGAATTGCAGGGTATGAATATTTAATAATTAAGATTATTATTATTAATATTTTGTTTATGCTTAGGGATGAGCACCAACATTCCTTAAAAAAACGTTTTTGCCTTCAGTGATATTTCAGAAAAGTTTTCTTCCAATTGAAGCCAATCCAATTTCAACTCAAAAAAATGACCATAGTAAAATTTCTCATTCTTAGATGAGCACATTTTTTTGCAGAAATGCATTAAATTCATTTGGAGGCAAAATTTGGCAGAAAAGCATTAGGATCAAATGGAAGCACAATTTTTTAAAAATATCATTGGAATTAATTGGAGGTAAAATGTTTGAAAAATTGTACCCCTTACCCTCACTCCTTACCTCTCTATTGTTTTTGCTTGGGAATAAGGTTATTTTAAATCGTATATTTTATTTGTTTTATTTTGTTTCAATAGTGATTGGATCTTCATAATTATGCCATCAAAATTGGTGGAATTTCAGTGTTTGAATAATTAATTATTATTATTATTATTATTATTATTATTGTTGTTATTATTATTATTATTTATGATTAGGATTGAGCACCAACATTCCTGCAAAACTATGAACTGTGAAATTTACTGAAGTTTTCCTCCAACTGACTCCAGTCCAATTTCGCCAAAACAATGCTCATAGCAAAATTTCTCATTTTTAGCTAAGCACAATTTTGCAGAAATGCAATAGATTAATTTGGAGGCAAAATTTTGCAGAAATGCATCAGAGACGATTGGAGGCAAACTTTTGACAGAAATGCATTGGGATTTACTGGATGCAAAATATCATTGGAATCATTTGGAGGTAAAAAGTTTGCAAAAAAAAAAAAAAAATGCACCTCTTATCCTCTCTATTGTTTTTGCTTGGGAATAAGGTTATTTATTTTATCATAGATTGTATTTTATTTATTTATTTATTTATTTTAAATTTTATTAATGATTGGATCAAAAGAAAATTGATCGGTGCCACGTGTCTTTATAATTATGCCATCAAAATTGGTGGAACTGCAGTGTGTGAATATTTAATTAACAATGTTATCATTATTATTATTATTATTTTTATTATTTATGATCAGGATTGAGCACTAACATTCCTACATTCCTGCAAAACTGTTTTTGCCTTCAGTGAAATTTCAGAAAAGTTTTCCTCCAATTGACTCTATTCCAATTTCGTAAAAAAAAAAAAAAAAAAATGTCCATAGCAAAATTTCTCAGTCTAAGATCCCATACACACTATAAGATTTTCTGCAGATTTTTGTCCTCAGATTTACCAAAACCATATAATAGGAGGTCAAATCTTAAGAGTTTCAATTTGTATGCAATCAGGCAGGCCCTTGCACTACGTGACTTTGGTAAATCTGAAGACAAAAATCTGCAGAAAATCTAATAGTGTGTATGGGGCTTTAGATGAGCACATTTTTGCAGAATTGCATTAGATTCACGTGGAGGCAAAATTTTGCAGAAATGCACCAGAGATGATTGGAGGCAAACTTTTGACAGAGATGCATTGGGATCAACTGGAAGCAAAATTTAGCAAAATATCATTGGAATCAATTGGAGGTAACATTTTTGCAAACAATGTACCTCATAACTTCATTCCTTACCTCGCTATTGTTTTTGCTTGGGTTACTTTTTTTAACATCTATTTTATTTTTTTTTATTTTTTAAATGTTATTTTATTAGTGATTGGATCAAATGAAAATTGATTTGTGGCACGTGACTATATATTTATGCCATCTTGGAATTAATGGTGGAACTGTAGTGTGTGTGAATATTTAATTATTATTATTTATTAATAATAGTATTAATATTATTATTATTATTATTTATGATTCGGATTGAGCACCAACATCCCTGCAAAACTGTTTTTGCCTTCAGTCAAATCTTAAAAAAGTCTTCCTTCAATTGACTCCAACCAAATTTCCCCAAAAAATGTAGCAAGATTTTTCATTTTTTGCAGAAATGTATTGGATTTATTTGGAGGCAACATTTTGCAGAAATCCATTGGAGACATTTAGAGGCAAAATTTTGCAGAAACGCATTGGGATCAATTGGAGGCATCATTTGCCAAAAATGTGGCTCTTGTCCTCATTCCTCACTTCTCTATTGTTTTTTTTGTTTTTTTTTTCTTGGGAATAAGGTTTTTTTGTAATAGTTTTTATTTTATTAGTGTTTGGATCAAAAGAAAATTGATCTTTGCCATATATCTTTGTACGTTGAATCTAAGGTGTTCTCCAAACTGTGGCCTGGGGGTCGGCTGTGGCCCTTTTCTTGTCTTTTCTAATATTTATATTCAGAAATTTTTTAACTAGAACAAGATCAACATTTACCATTGTAGTACAACGTAATGGTACAGTTAACAAATCGGTTATGAGTAGGTTACATCGCAAATTATCTTATATTTATGTGAGGTCTTGGGTATCATTGTCCTTATTCTAGGTTCATATAGTATGGTCAGACCTAAACCGAAAAAAATAAAAATAAAACCAAAACAATGCAAAAGAAAACGATCTTTAGGTGGTGCACAGGCGTGCTCAAACATGTAGCATGGGGAACCTCACCCTCTGTCACCACTACTAGGGGTAATCTACTAGGTTAACCTCTAAGTGGACCCAGGGGCCATAATGTGGTCCCTTAGTGGTCAATTTAAGTTGAAAGTAAAGAGAGAAAGGAAAGGAATGAGGGATAGAAGAGTAGAGGATAGTGGAGGGGGGTGCACTCCGGCCCTGGAGAATAGTACTCCCGAGCCATTTCCAAGATTTGGCAATCGATATTCTTGCTGCTACAAATATGAAGACGATGAGTCTCTACATATGATTTGACGTCCCCTTTTCTTGTCTTTATCTAGCCCATGGAGCACTATTTCACCAACAGACACCAATAACGGGGCACTATTTCTCCCATTTTAACCCAATGATGGAGCACTGATGCCAGGGCATTTCCTACAACCACTAGCCACAGTCTGCCCCCCCCCCCCCCCCCTAAAGCCTGAAGGACAGTATATTGGCCCTTTGCTTAGTAAGTTTGGAGACCCCTGGTCTATAGAAATGGTGTATTATTTTGTGGGGATTATTTTTTATGAATACAATTGTTTTAGATTCTCAACAAATGAAAAAAAATGTCTTCTGATCAGTTGAAATGCACTTGAATCTAAACAGCCACAATGGCAGATTGAAAACAGCTCCCATAGAAGGAAGATTGACTTTGGGTAGCTGAGCAATTTACTGATGTGTGTGCGGCTGGAGCTAAAACCATGAAACCAAAAGGCCTTTGAAGAATACCTGCCACTGCTGATTTCAGCTCCATGTTCAGTGCAGTGCCGAATACCCGTTTATATTTGACTTTTCATGGATTGCATGGCTACATCTGAGAAATGGGACCATGTTTTTTACAACGTAAAATTATATTCATGTCACAGTGTCTAAAGCGTGGTTTCTCAACCAGAGGTCCATGAAGCTCTAGGCTTTCCCCAGAGATTACAAGGGGTTCCTTGAGCAATTTCTGCCTCAGATAAGTTCCCACTGACACAATTGATCTTTTTATATATATATATATATATATATATATATATATATATATATATATATATATATGTGTGTGTGTGTGTGAAGCATTGTTCCCACTGATCAACACTAATGTATCATGACTGTAGATATAGTCATTTTTAGCAGGTGTTCCCCGAAAAAAGGTTGGGAAAGGCTGGTCTAAAGTGTGCTTCTTAACCAGTTCGGCCTTTCTTTCTGTGGTTCCCAGACTCTCCTCTTACCGGGGCCCGGGAACACAACCACCGGCTAGGGGAGGGAGATCACTATGAGATCAAGGCAAATCCATGCCTTGATCTCACATGCAAACAATGAAACCTGAAGTGTTGTCACTTCCATGTTCAGATGCACCGTATCCTGCCCAGTACAGCCAGGGGACACATCTAACCAAGTCCATCTGTGCTATTAGACCCCTAATGTCTCCATAAAGAGTACCTGTCACCTGCCCAATGCTATCGCATGGGAGTTTATTAACCTCTTGTAATAGCAATCAAGTAAAAAAACAAAACAAAACAAAAAAAAAATTTAATAAAAAAAAATAAAAAATTATAATAAAATATAGAAAAATAGAAAAAAATGCCAAAACCCTGTTGCCCCACACTACAAACAAATGGCCACTTCCCCCACGTATAGCTTTTTTTTAAAAAGTTTTTTTTTTAAGTGCACAACAAACAACAAAGAAAACAAACATGTATATGGAGCGAACATCGCTCAATCCATTACAAAATATGGTAAACTGGTATACATTTAGTGGATACATAGCAACCTATAGGTCAAATGTCTATTTTGCTTAATTGAAACCAATCAATGATCAGGGGCTTCATTCAATCTTTCAAGGAGCAGGTGGTATGGTACTTTCGGAACTGAGCCCCCACCTATAGCTGGCCTTAGTAGCAAGGAACACATGGAAGGGCAACGCATGTCAAACAAAACCAAAGAAAATTCCCAGCTCAATTTGTCAGCCAGCCTGCAGCCAACCGAATTAACCTGTCTTATGCAGCGTACACACGGGCAGACCGGACTGGTCCGACAGTCTATCCGACAGACTTTCGGCGGACTTCCCCAATGAACGGACTTGCCTACACACACGATCACACCAAAGTCCGACGGATTCGTACGTGATGACGTACGACCGGACTAAAATAAGGAAGTTCATAGCCATTAGCCAATAGCTGCCCTAGCGTCGGTTTTTGTGCGTCGGACTAGCATACAGACGAGCGGACTTTTCGACCGGACTCGAGTCCGTCGGAAAGATTTGAAACATGTTTCAAATCTAAAGTCCGTCAGATTTTTGACCGAAAAAGTGAGCTGCAGGTCCGATGGAGCCCACACACGGTCGGATTGTCCGCTGGATTCGGTCCGGTCGAAAAGTCCGTCCGTGTGTATGCGGCATAACAGTTTGCAAATACATATGTAAGCTGCGGAGGCCGCGACAAGGCACCCCATTATTATCCGCAGTCCAAAGAGAAAAATGTAAAAAAGAAAACAAGAAAGTTAAAAAAAAAATGTAATTATAATAAAATATATAAACATTTTTTTTAAAAATTGCCGAAACTCTTGTTCCAGACTCTAAATCATGCCTAGCATCACTCAACCCCAAAGTCTAATGAAAGTGCAGAATGTCATGGCTCCGCCCCAGAGCACAGAATTCTGAACTCATAGGGGTTGACTTACTAAAAGCAAACAGACTGTGCACTTTGCAAGTGCAGTTGCTCCAGAGCTTAGTAAATGAGGTAAAGCTTCACTTTAAAAAGAATACCCAATCACATGCAAGGGCATTTTTAAAAAAAAATACAGCAATTTTGCTTGCACGTGATTGGATGATGGAAGTCAGAAGAGTTGGCCTGAAAACCCTCCGGTTCGGTTCGCACCAGAACTCCTGAACATGTAAAGAGTTCAGACCCAAACCACAAACCCTATTAAACTCTATGGATTCTGAAAGATCATACAGTATGCAAGTTATTGGCCATAAAAAGGGTGTGTGGACCCGACTACTGCCCTGAGGGACATGTATCAATGCAAAAATGTTTGTTTTTTTTAAATATTGTTTTTACAGGAGCAGTGATTTTAATGATGCTTAAAGTAAAACAATAAAAATGAAAAATGTATTCAAATCTAGTGCCCAGGGGGTCCCCTTAGTGTGACTGTAAAGCTGCACATCTGTACCATGTATAGAACCTGCTGCAGCAAAACTGATATTTATAAAGAAAAAAAAATTACATTTAAATTGCCGTCCATACAATTTCAATAGAAAAATGTTTTAAAAAAATGGCATGGGGGTCCACTCCAATCCATACCAGGCCTGGGTTTGGTATGGATTTTAAGGGGAATCCCCACGCCCCAAAAATCCATAGCAGACCCTTATCCGAGCATGCATCCTGGCAGGCCAGGAAAGGTGGGGGATGAACGAGTGCCCCCCCACTCCTGGACCATACCAGGCCACATGCCCCCAACATGGGGGTGCACCATGTTGATGAGGACAAGGGCCTCCTCCCGACAACCCTGGTCTGTTGTTGTGGGGGTCTGCGAGCAGGGGGCTATATGCTTGGATAAGGGTCTGGTATGGATTGGGGGGGTGTTTTTTAACATTTTTCTATTGCTGCCAATGTTTTCTTTTTAATTCACCATTTTGTTTTTCTTTTTAATTCACCACAATTTGTTCATTCATCCGTTGTTAAGGACACCACAGATGGCTTCCCAGCCCTCTCCTTAACTACCATCTATTCACTGTGTCCTGATTGGGGTAAAGCTTTGTGCAGCGCACAGTGCATTGTAGGACGCTCCCCAGGCAAACATCCCCCTAGTGTGCAAATATTAGGATGGTCATGGAACAGGCGAACAGGCGATGTTTGAGCCCAATTTTTGCTCGGCTCGAACTGTTCGCCAAACTCTAGAAGTCAGCAGTGCGTCCCCTCATTTATTAAGCTCTGGAGCAACTGCACTTGCCACGTGCACAGTCTATTTTTCTTTAGTACATCAACCCCTGTGTGTATTAATGTAGAAAGTGGCACCTACATTATTCGGAACCAACCACCAAAGTAAGACAAAAGAAGTAGACCCAGTGCATGACATGATCATTCATAAAACATTGTAAAGAGGCAAGATAAAAATGAAAATAAAGGGCATAAAATACCACTGGATGGTCTCAATGAAGAAAGGTGTGTGTGGGGGGGGGGGAGTGCATTGAGCCATAGAGCCCTGGGCTCTAAACATTTCTTGATCTCTATGTGCTTCCTAGGTACTGCCCCCTGGTGGCTGAAAATGAATAATTTGATGAAGTGCATGAAACATGAAATCAGTCTTGAAGCACCGCTGATTTTATGTCCTCCACAAGCCTATTTAAATGCAAATTTAGTAGCAGTCATGTTGTGGCATTGATTAATATGGACTCATAACCCTCCACAGCTGGTTTGCTATATACATACAGCTCACACAGAGGACAACTGGGGAGAATTAATTGGTGCTAATCCTTCATCGGGCGTCTAAATTTAGCTGGAGTATAAAATTAGCGCACAGGTGAAAGGAAAAAAAAAAGTAATTATGAATCTTAATAAATTGCTCATGAAGCAAATTTTATGAGCCGCGATACCTGTTATTGGGCTTTGATAAAAGTCAATGTAAGCCACCAGTGTAGATGTATACATGTCAGATATGAGTGATTCGCTGACTGACGGCGACTGAAGACCTCTGTAAGGATTGTATAGCAACTGGGGAGATCTAATCACTTTATTTTTGGTCACCGGCATGGAATTGTTGGAAACCTCCCCAATGGGGCCATGCACCAAAACCAAGAAATATACTTTGGCTGGGATTCAATTTGAATTTTTCCAAATTTTTACTATATTAGTAACATTTTAGAGCAATATGAGACTAGCCAGACTTTGCTATTCAACTGCAGACTAGTGTTGGGTGAACACCCAAATTGTCAAAGTGTTCGACCATTTGTTTGGCCCGCTGAATGCCCCACAATGCACTGCACATGGAACAGTGCATTCTAAGTGCCAATAGGCTGAAGCAATCAGGGCACAGAGCACTGTCAAAGCCATGATAGAAGAAAGTAATGCTGACTGTGCCCAGTTATGGCTCATTGCTCATAGACCCACCCCACACTATAAAAGGTTCCTTCCAAGAAGAGCCATTTGTAGTGTGATATTGGCATGGAGAAGGATAGAACAGGGGTCTGTTCATTGCTACTAGCAAGTTAGCGTGCTATTGTGATTCTATTGTGAGTGTAGTTTGTTAGTGAAGTGTGAATATAGTGATAGTGCAGAGTGAGTGTAGTGCGACCTTCCTTTTTTACTTTATTGTCTGTGGAGTGAGTCATTGCAGTTTTACTGCATTATATTGTAGTGCATCAGTGCACTTTTACTGCAGTATAGTGTAGTGTCTTGTAGTGTGTCTTTGTACTTTTACTAAATTATATTGTAGTGCTAATGCAAAATAATTTAAACTTAGCGCTGCTCTTAGGTATCAAATAAACTATAATTAAAGTGCTAGTGCAATGATAAAGTTCATAATAGTGTAATCATGAGTGAAAGTCCATCCATGCAAATAAAGTGTCAAAAGTGTTCAATATCTGTTGGTGAGGATTCGAGTGCCACTCTGTGCTCCCCTCATGGGTCCCCATTCACCAGCAATATGCTTTAAAAAGGTAAGGTGTTTGTCCTGTATCAGTGGCTTGGATATCTCCTTCCTGCTCCTCCGGTGGTCAGGTTTCCATTATAATGGTATAGGTGTATCAGGGCTTTTTTTTTAGCTGGAACTTGGTGGAACTAAGTTCCACCACCTCTGGCTCAGGTCCTCTGGTCCCTGCTCACCACTATTACTTGAAAACACAAAAGTTTGGCTTCTATGCTTACAAGTGACAGCTTGTCTCCCAACAGCTCCCACAGATCAGACCTCTTGAGTGCCTCTCACTGAGTGAAGGATGGAGACAAGGGAGATACCCGGTACCCGGGGTACAGTGCAAATGCCAACATCACCACTGGTTGATCTCCCCGCAAGTGAGAGAGGTGGAGCCAACTACAGTATGTGGGGAGGTACTAGAGCCGGCTGGGTGCTTCAGCTTAATACAGCAACAAAAATAAGACATGTGGAAGATGGTGGAGCTTTTAAGGAGATGGGGAGAAGATGGAGGCAGTACAGGGGGTGTTGCATGCAGAGGGCAGAGCTGAAGAGGGGTAATCGTTAGATGTGACTGGGCTGTGCAGAGATAAGCAGCTGTGGAAGAAGGCTGAATTCTGCACTCTGTGTGTAGCGCACCCCTAAACACTGCACTATTTACGTAGCACACCCTGATCTGTGTGTCACCCCCTCCTTGAACTTTGCACTCTGTACATCAGGAGTTCTCAACCTGGGGGTCGGGACCCCCTCGGGGGTCAAATGATAATTTGCCAGGGGTCAACAAATCCTTGGCTGTTCCTGAAGCCAGCACTGCTCTCCTAGCCTTTTTGCGGCCACCCAGCAGGGCTGTCCCTGGAGCCCGCGGCCGCCCACTCAGGCTCTTCGCAGCCATCCATTCAGTTCACGGCATGGCTGGGGGCAGAGACTAGAGGTCAGCTAACTGGTGAGGAATGTGAAGTGGGAGGGGCTGGAGGAGATCCTATCTCCTGATTTCAGCATAGGTGTCACTGCTACGAGACACCACAAAGTCGGAGACACAGTGAAGCCGGAGACACAGTGAGTAACACTACCTGTGATTATAGTTGCCATTAAAAGTCCCCACTATAGTTCTCAGATCAGCAGATGACCTTGATCAAGAGCACCTAAGTTGGCTGATCAGAACTCCCCCCAGCACTGCCACTGATCCCATTCCCCCACCACGGAGTAAGAGAAGGAATAAAAATAGAGAATACATGGAAGGGAGAGGAAAAGAGGGGGCGGAACAAATAAAAAGGGAGAGAAAGAATAAGAGAAAGAACAAGAAAGACGGCTAGAAAGAGGGATGGGGGGAAAAAATCAAGAAATTAGGATAGAGAGAGGTAAAAGGGAAAGAAAGGAGAACAAAGAGAAAGAGTGGTACATCCTAAAATGTACCATAAGGGATTTTAATACTGTACGAGTGGAAGGGACTCAGGGAGCGCTAAATGTCCATGGGTTAGGGGCGCAAATTACTTGTCTTGCCTTGGGTGCTGATAACGCATGCTATGAAAATAATTTTACGATTAGGGGTCTCCACAACTTGGGAAATTTTATCAAGGGGTCACGGCACTAGAGAGGTTGAGAACCACTGCTGTACATAATGGACTCCTGGTATTTAAAGACCATGTTAAGACGCTGCCACTGTTAGTGAAATTTGACCACACCCACACTTTGATGCGGTTTGGGGGTGGGGGGGGGGTCATGATTGAGTTCATGTACTTTTTTTCAGAGAAAAAACGTCCTGGGCGTATGCTATACAAAATGAAGAGATAGATGCATAATGTAATATTGCTTAGGTTTATTATAAAATCAAAAACAAATGCACTTACATCAAAGAAGGGGCATATAAGTAAAAATCGCCGCCTTGGCGTGCTTTCAGCCATCACTAGGTCTCGTGTATATCGTCCCTGCTTGACACGCTTCACCCCTCCCACTAGGCGTCTTCAGAAGCTAGGGGTGCCTGTGACTGGCTGTCTTTTATTTGTTACATCCCACCCACTACACCCAAACCTCCTATTCCTCTCACAGAGTGCGATGTTTAATTTTATCACTTCCTACTTCCGCCAGAAGTGTTACGAAAGCCATATTGGTACTCCTTTTGTATTTTTGCTTGCTTCCTGTTTACACAGGAAATCAACAGACCGACATATTTATGCTCCATACTGAATATACTATGACTATTATTATTATTATTTAACCACTTGAGCCCCGGACCATTATGCTGCCTAAGGACCAGAGGTCTTTTTCCAATTTGGCACTGCGTCGCTTTAACTGATAATTGCGCGGTCATGCAATGCTGTACCCAAACGAAATTTGCGTCCTTTTCTTCCCACAAATAGAGCTTTCTTTTGATGGTATTTGATCACCTCTGCGGTTTTTATTTTTTGTGCTATAAACGGAAAAAGACCGAAAATTTTGAAAAAAAAATGATATTTTCTACTTTTTGTTATTAAAAAAATCCAATAAACTCAATTTTAGTCATACATTTAGGCCAAAATGTATTCGGCCACATGTCTTTGGTAAAAAAAAATGTCAATAAGCGTATATTTATTGGTTTGCGCAAAAGTTATAGCGTCTACAAACTAGGGTACATTTTCTGTAATTTACACAGCTTTTAGTTTATGACTGCCTATGTCATTTCTTGAGGTGCTAAAATGGCAGGGCAGTACAACCCCCCCCCCCCCCAAATGACCCCATTTTGGAAAGTAGACACCCCAAGGAAATTGCTGAGAGGCATGTTGAACCCATTGAATATTTATTTTTTTTGGCCCAAGTGATTGAATAATGACAAAAAAAAAAAATATTTACAAAAAGTTGTCACTAAATGATATATTGCTAACACAGGCCATGGGCCTATGTGGAATTGCACCCCAAAATACATTTAGCTGCTTCTCCTGAGTATGGGGATACCACATGTGTGGGACTTTTTGGGAGCCTAGCCTCGTACGGGGCCCCGAAAACCAATCACCGCCTTCAGGATTTCTAATGCCGCGTACACACGGTCGGACTTTTCGTCTACAAAAGTCCAACGGACGCTGACGGACTAAAGCTGGCTGGTAATCCGATCGTGTGTGGGCTTCTCCGGACTTTCAACATACTTTTTTAGCCTCAAATCCGACGTACTTTAGATTTGAAACATGCTTCAAATCTTTACTTCGTAACTACGACGGACCCCGAAATCCGCTCGTCTGTGTGCTAGTCCGACGGACAAAAAGCCACGCTAGGGCACCTATTGGCTACTGGCTATGAACTTCCTTATTTTAGTCCGGTGTACGTCATCACGTAAGAATTCGATGGACTTTTGTGTGATCGTGTGTAGGCAAGTCTGTTCGTTAGAAAGTCCGCCGAAAGTCTGCCGGAAGTCTGTCGGACAGGCTGTCTGACTTTTGTAGACGAAAAGTCCGACCGTGTGTACGCGGCATAAGGGTGTAAATTTTTGATTTCACTCTTCACTGCCTATCACAGTTTCGGAGGCCATGGAATGCCCAGGTGGCACAAAACCCCCCCAAATGACCCCATTTTGGAAAGTAGACACCCCAAGCTATTTGCTGAGAGGCATATTGAGTCCATGGAATATTTTATATTTTGACACAAGTTGCGGGAAAGTGACACATTTTTATTTATTTTTTTTGCACAAAGTTGTCACTAAATGATATATTGCTCACACAGGCCATGGGCATATGTGGAATTGCACCCCAAAATACATTTAGCTGCTTCTCCTGAGTATGGGGATACCACATGTGTGGGACTTTTTGGGAGCCTAGCCGCGTACGTGGCCCCGAAATCCAATCACCGCCTTCAGGATTTCTAAGGGTGAAAATTTTTGATTTCACTCTTCACTGCCTATCACAGTTTCGGAGGCCATGGAATGCCCAGGTGGCACAACCCCCCCCCCAAATGACCCCATTTTGGAAAGTAGACACCCCAAGCTATTTGCTGAGAGGCATGGTGAGTATTTTGCAGCTCTCATTTGTTTTTGAAAATGAAGAAAGACAAGAAAAAACTTTTTTTTTTTCTTTTTTCAATTTTCAAAACTTTGTGACAAAAAGTGAGGTCTGCAAAATACTCACTATACCTCTCAGCAAATAGCTTTGGGTCTCTACTTTCCAAAATGGGGTCATTTGGGGGGGTTTTGTGCCACCTGGGCATTCAATGGCCCCCCGAAACTGTGATAGGCAGTGAAGAGTGAAATCAAAAATTCACGCCCTTAGAATGCCTGAAGGCGGTGCTTGGTTTTCGGGGTCCCGTACGCAGCTAGGCTCCCAAAAAGTCTCACACATGTGGTATCCCCGTACTCAGGAGAAGCAGCAGAATGTATTTTGGGGTGTAATTTCACATATTCCCATGGCATGTTTGAGCAATATATCATTTAGTGACAACTTTGTGCAAAAAAAAAAAAAAAATTGTCTCTTTCCCGCAACTTGTGTCGCAATATAAAATATTCCATGGACTCGACATGCCCTTTCTGACACTTATTGTTTACATGAAAAAGTTATTTTTTTTTGCAAGAAAATTACTTTGAACCCCCAAACATTATATATTTTTTTTAAAGCAAATGCTCTACAGATTAAAATGGTGGGTGTTTCATTTTTTTTTTTCACACAGTATTTGCGCAGCACTTTTTCAAACGCATTTTTTGGGGGAAAAACACACTTTAAATTTTAATGCACTAAAACCCACTATATTGCCCAATGTTTGATGAAATAAAAAAGATGATCTTAGGCCGAGTACATGGATACCAAACATGACATGCTTTACAATTGCGCACAAACGTGCAGTGGCAACAAAATAAATACATTTTTAAAAGCCTTTAAAAGCCTTTACAGGTTACCACTTTAGATTTACAGAGGAGGTCTACTGCAAAAATCACTGCCCTTGATCTGACGTTCGCGGTGATACCTCACATGCATGGTGAAATTGCTGTTTACGTTTGACGACAGACCGCCGCTTGCGTTCGCCTTAGCGCAAGAGCAGGGGGCGACAGGGGTGCTTTTTTTTTTTTTTTCTTTATTATTTTTTTGCTTTTTTATCTTATTTTTAAACTGTTCCTTTCATTTTTTTTTTTAATCATTTTTATTGTTATCTAGGGGAATGTAAATATCCCCTATGATAGCAATAGGTAGTGACAGGTACTCTTTTTTGAAAAAAATTGGGTCTATTAGACCCTAGATCTCTCCTCTGCCCTCAAAGCATCTGACCACACCAAGATCGGTGTGATAAAATGCTTCCCTAATTTCCCAATGGCGCTATTTACGTCCGGCGAAATCTAAGTCATAAAATGCTCGTAGCTTCCGGTTTCTTAGGCCATAGAGATGTTTGGAGCCACTCTGGTCTCTGATCAGCTCTATGGTCAGCTGGCTGAATCACCGGCTGCATTCTCAGGTTCCCTGTTGAGACAGGAGAGCCAGAGAAAAACACGGAAGACGGTGGGGGGGGGGCATTCCCTCCCACGGCTTGTGAAAGCAGTCTAGAGGCTAATTAGCTGCTAGGATTGCTTTTACATGAAAGCCGACCGCTGGCTGAAAAGAATGATACCAAGTCGATACCTAAACCTGCAGGCATCATTCTGGTATAACCACTCAAAGTCGTGAATGGCGTACCTGAAGACAAAAAAATGGTTAACAATAAAGCACAGTAAACGGTAAAGTATAAAAAATTGCATACCTGAAAAGCAAACATGATAAAACATAATAACAATAAAACATTGCAGAATAGAATACAGTAAAAAAGAGCAGAACAATAGAGAGAATAGAGAGAGAGAGAGAACAATAAAACGACAACTATTTTTTTTTTTTTATATATATATTTTTTTTCTTTTTTTTTTTACACTTTTTTTGTAACTAACTTTTATAACTGTACCCGGTTCCAGGTTCGGGTCTCTCAAAATGCGATGGCATCTTGGGAGATCCTGTGAAATGGCGCCTAGTCTGTGCAATGCTGTACCCTACGCTAATACTCAACTAGTGCACAGTAGCGTTCAAAACATTTACCAATGCAAAGACCAGGATTGTCAGGACAGGAGGGACAATAATAGCGGGTGTCACGCCTATATCCGCGCTTGCTGCAGACACAACATCTTTTTTGGGGGGGTTAGTTGGGTAGGGGTACTCGGGAGGACATAAAGAAAATGCCTCTCATGCAGCCGACTGCATTTGGTTGGGGATGTGAATGGGGGAAGTACGGGTAGGATTGGCGAATGCAGCAGGAAGGGCACTATGGGCACGACGGGCCTGTGTTTGTCTTCTTGGTGGCAGCGGGACACTACTTGTGCTTGCCACCTCACCAGCTTGAACTGCACTTATGGGACTCGCCACGTCACCAAGTGTTACTGCAGTGCTGGTTTGACTACGACCGGCGTATACTAGGCCGCTGGCGCTTGCCAGTTCAATAAAAAGCTACCAAAAAAACTGTTAGCGATCGCAGGGATCAGGCCTGACTCTGCCAACACTGCTGTTATGCGTTAATTGTTTTGTAAGTGACAGTGATCGATCGATACTGCACTTGGGTGGGCTGGGCTGGGCCGGGCGGAGGGGCAAAACGCAGGTGCTAGCAGGTATCTGGGCTGATCCCGCTAACACTGCGTTTTTGGGAACCCTAAACTGCTGGGGACGCTAGTATAGATCTGATCGGATCAGATATTGATCCGTTCAGATACTATAGCACTAAGGGAGGTGTATGCTGCGTGCGTGGGTGTTAGCGGTACTGGCGCTTCCCTGACGCTGCCTGGGGCTGGTGCTTGCCAGTTCACCAAAATACTACCAAAAAAACTGTTAGCGATCGCAGGGATCAGACCTGACTCTGCGAACGCTGCAGTTATGCATTTAGTGTTTTGTAAGTGACAGTGATCGATTAATACTGCACTTGGGTGGGCCGGGCGGAGGGGCAAAACGCAGGTGCTAGCAGGTATCTGGGCTGATCCCGCTAGCACTGCGTTTTTGGGAACCCTAAACTGCTGGGGATGCTAGTATAGATCTGATCGGATCAGATATTGATCCGTTCAGATACTATACCACTAAGGGAGGCGTATGCTGCGTGCGTGGGTGTTAGCGGTACTGGCGCTAATCTGACGCTGCCTGGGGCGACGCATATCACCGCCGGGCGATCAGGGGGCTAAACCTTTATTCTGTAATAAACGGCGGGTGCCCTGACACTATAAAAAATAAACGAACTAACCAGCGTCAACCGTAACACTTATACGGTGATCAGTGGTGAAAGGGTTAACTAGGGGGCAATAAAGGGGTTAAAACATTTATTAGGTAGTATATGGGGGTCCCTGTCGCTATAAAACGCTGACGGCGAACCTAAATATTTACCTCCCTAACTAGCGTCACCAGCGACACTAATACAGCGATCAGAAAAATGATCGCTTAGTGACACTGGTGACGGGGGGTGATCAAGGGGTTAAAACTTTATTAGGGGGGGTTAGGGGGTACCCTAGACCTAAAGGGGGCTAACAGTAACTGTCCTAACACAGTAACTGTCACAAACTGACACCATGCAGTAATCAGAAAAAAAAAAAACCTGCTTGGTGTCAGTTTGTGACAGGGGGGGTGATTGGGGGGGGATCGGGGGGTGATCGGGGGGGGGGGGAATCGGGGTGTTTTGTGTGCCTGGCATGTTCTACTGTGTGTGTAGTGTTGGTGCACTCACTTGTCAGTCTTCTCTCCTCGGCGCCGGAACGGAAAATACTGAGCCGAGGAGAGATGACATAATTTCCTTTGCTGCTGTTTAGCATACAGCAGCAAAGGAATGTTCCCATTGGCCGGCGGCGATCGCGAGGGGGTGGGCCACGAACGGATGGCCTCCCCCTCACCTCCGATCGCTGGGGGACAAAATAGGACCGCCTCGGGCACCGGGGGGGGTCCGATCGGACCCCCCACCCGCGGGAGGCAAATCACGTGCATGTACGTGATTTTGCCTGCCCGTGCCGCCTTGCCGACGTACATCGGCGTGAGGCGGTCCTTAAGTGGTTAAGGTATTTATATAGCGCCATCAATTTACGCAGCGCTTTAAATATACATTGTACATTCACATCAGTCCCTACCCTCAAGGAGCTTACAATCCAAGGTCCCTAACTCACATTCATATACTAGGGCCAATTTAGACAGAAGCTAATTAACCTACCGGCATGTCTTTGGAGTGACTATGTTATGGGTCCCGTTTTTTAAAACTACACCCTTCTTATATATAATGTTTAAAATTGCAGTACCATATGTCAACTGATTGCCTAAATAAGCATTCAATGATCAATTAAATCAACATAATCAATGAATTACTGTACATAATACATAAGATATACAGTATCTCACATAAGTGAGTACACCCCTCACATTTTTGTATTTTATTCTATCTTTTCATGTGACAACACTGAAGAAATGACACTTGGCTACAATGTAAAGTAGTGAGTGTACAGCTTGTATAACAGTGTAAATTTTCTGTCCCCTCAAAATAACTCAACACACACCATTAATGTCTAAACCGCTGGCAACAAAAGTGAGAACACCCCTAAGTGAAAATGTCCAAATTGGGCCCAATTAGATGTTTTCCCTCCCCGGTGTCATGTGACTCGTTAGTCTTACAAGGTCTCAGGTGTGAATGGGGAGCAGGTGTGTTAAATTTGGTGTTATCGCTCTCACTCTCTCATACTGGTCACTGGAAGTTCAACATGGCACCTCATGGCAAAGAACTCTCTAAGGATCTGAAAAAAAGAATTGTTGCCCTACATAAAGATGGCCTAGGCTATAGAGAAGATTGCCAAGACCCTGAAACTGAGCTGCAGCACAGTGGCCAAAACCATACAGCGGCTTAACAGGACAGGTTCCACTCAGAACAGGCCTCACCATGGTCGACCAAAGAAGTTGAGTGCACGTGCTCAGCGTCATATCCAGAGGTTGTCTTTGGGAAATAGACATATGAGTGCAGCCAGCATTGCTGCAGAGGGTGAAGGGGTGGGGGGTCAGCCTGTCAGTGCTCAGACCATAAGCCGCACACTGCATCTAATTGGTCTGCATGGCATGGCATCTAATTGGTCATCCCAGAAGGAAGCCTCTTCTAAAGATGATGCTCAAGAAAGCCCACAAACAGTTTGCTGAAGACAAGCAGACTAAGGACATGGATTACTGGAACCATGTCCTGTAGTCTGATGAGACCAAGATAAACTTATTTGATTCAGATGGTGACAAGCGTGTGTGGCGGCAACCAAGTGAGGAGTACAAAGACAAGTATGTCTTGCCTACAGTCATGCATGGTGGTGGGAGTGTCATGGTCTGGGGCTGCATGAGTGCTGCCGGCACTGGGGAGCTACAGTTCATTGAGGGAACCATGAATGCCAACATGTACTGTGGCATACTGAAGCAGAGCATGATACCCTCTCTTCGGAGACTGGGCCGCAGGGCAGTATTCCAATATGATAATGACCCCAAACACACCTCCAAGACGACCACTGCTTTGCTGAAGAAGCTGAGGGTAAAGGTGATGGACTGGCCAAGCATGTCTCCAGACCTAAACCCTATTGATCATCTGTGGGACATCCTCAAATGGGAGGTGGAGGAGCTCAAGGTCTCTAACATTCACCAGCTCCGTGATGTCTTAATGGAGGAGTGGAAGAGGACTCCAGTGGCAACCTGTGAAGGTCTGGTGAACTCCATGCCCAAGAGGGTTAAGGCAGTGCTGGAAAATAATGGTGGTCATGCAAAATATTGACACTTTGGGCCCAATTTGGACATTTTCACTTAGGGGTGTACTCAAATTTGTTGCCAGTGGTTTAGACATTAATGGCTGTGTGTTGAGTTATTTTGAGGGGACAGCAAATTTACACTGTTATACAAGCTGTACACTCACTACTTTACATTGTAGCAAAGTGTCATTTCTTCAGTGTTGTCACATGAAAAGATAGAAGAAAATATTTACAAGAATGTGAGGAGTGTGCTCACTTTTGTGAGATACTGTATATAAATGCAATTAATTAATAAATTATAAAATTCATACATATAAATATAAAACTCTACATATATAATATGCTATGCATCTCTCCCTTCATTTGGTATATCATACACCTATACCATTATAATGGAAACATGAACACCGGAGGAGCAGGAAGGAGTTATCCAAGCCATTAATACGGAGACCTTACATTTTTTTTAAACATATTGCTGGTGAATGGGGACCCAGGAGGGGAGCACAGAGTGGCACTGGAATCCTCACAAATTTAACACGTTTGACACTTTATTTGCATGGATGGACTTTCACTCATGATTGCACTATTATGAACTTTATCATTGCACTAGCACCTTAATTATAGTTTATTTGATACCTAAGAGCAGCGCTAAGTTTAAAATATTTAGCCTTCTCTTCTTTTTTTTTACCTTACACGATAGCAGCAGCTCTAATATATTTAATTCATTTATTTACACGTTACCATAGCACGGGTAAGTGCACTTTTACTGTATTATATTGTAGTGTGTCAGTGCAGTTTTACTGCAGTATTTTGTAATGCGTCAGTGCACTTTTACGGCAGTATATTGTAGTGTATCAGTGCACTTTTAAAAGGTTATATTGTAGTTTTACTGCAGTATATTGAAGTGTGTCAGTGAAGTGTGTCTGTGTAGTGCAGTGTTTTGCAACATACTACATAACATTTAGTGCTGTCCAACCCACTTTTTTTCTGGTTGCTGCATGTTATCTGTCAGCAGCAGTCCTCAAGTTAATGTGCACCCAAACACCACTTTCCATTGAATAAAATGCATCCAATTACACATGTCCTGTCTCTATTAAATTTTGGTATTAAGCCCCCCCCCCACATCATATACGGTATGTGAGGCCAACAAGGAGAGGCAGACGTTCCCATGGCACTGTGAGGGGGCCAGCAGCGTATGTGTCTATAGGCAAAGGTGGACATAGTCAAATTGCTGCCTTTACAACTCCTGCCTTTCCATCTGGTGGATTCTGCCACCTTCCGTGAATTTTGTAGCACGTGCTGTACCACAATGGCAGGCTCCCAGTTGCTATTTTCTTGCACGTAAGGCCATTCCAGCTCTGTACCATCATGTGGAAGGCAATGTTGTGGCAATGTTTGGCAAGGCAGTCAGCAGCAAGGCCCATGTTACTGATGACACATAGTCCAGTAAGCATGGTCAGGCATGCTCTAGTTCATTAACAGAACACTGGGTAACTCTGCTTGCAACTAGGAAGGATGCAGGACAGGGCTCAGTGCTGGAGCTTATTTTGCTCCAGCACTGAGCCCTGCTGACACGTGGTCCAGCAAGCATGGTTAGGGATGCTATATTTCGATAACAGAACACTGGGTAACTCTGCTTGCAACTAGGAAGGATGCAGGACAGTGCTCATTGCTGGAGCTTATTTTGCCGCCATGTCTCCATACAGCTGGTGGTGGTAATACAAGATTTGTCAGATCCACCACCTCCTCCTCCATGCCCTCCTCTGCTGAAGTGCCCTATGAACCACCAGTAGCCCCTAATTGTTCAAGGGGCTATTCAACGAGTCAGGCTAAAAGATGCCATGCAGTGCTTCAACTGGTCTGTCTAGGGGACAGGAGCCACACCAGAGCAGAGATTCTTTCAGCTCTGCAGGGGCAGGCCCCGAGGTGGTTCAAAGGGTAAAAAAAAGTATTACCTGTGGTTTTAGTAGTGTCCACAGAGGAGAGAATTGGTCCAGGCAGCAGGCAGGGATGTGCTTAGCACCAACAATAATAATTTATCCAGGCAGCAGGCAGGGATATTGTCTATAGTCAGCACAAGGATATTGTCAGCATAGCCAAAGCATTTGTCCATAGAAATTGTCCAGGCAGAGACAGCCAGCACAGCCATAATATTGGTCCTGGTACACTGTTACCTGTAGACACTCATTATTGTACCGCTCTCCAGCCTTTCATAAACATACTGCATCTTGCTACAGCTATTTTTTTCCATAGTCCAGGTAGCAGGTAGAGGTGTGGTCAGTTCATGCGGCAGGCAGTCAGCAGCAGGCTGAGGGCCGCAATCAGGTTAGACACAGGTTAGACCTGTGCACAGGGGTACAGGGATAGAGGCTTTGCCCACCCAAACCCCTTTAAGCCTCCGGAAAAAAACATTTCTGGAGCCCCTCACATGTGAGACACCTGTGTACTACAGTAGCAGGGCAACAGATCAGTCCAAGAGGTAGGCAAAAGCATAGTCCATAAAATAGGCCAGGGTCAGTTCACGTGAAAGCAGTCCAAGTGGTAGGCAGAAGCGTAGTTGATAAAACAGGCCCTGGTCAGTTCACGTAGAAGCAGTCCAAACGGTAGGCAGAGGCATAGTAAAATAAACAGGCCAGGGTCAGTTCATGTGGAAGGCAGTAGCATGGTTATTGAGGAAGCATGGGAAATGGTCAGCACAGATGATGAAAATGGGGAAATGGTTAAAAATATGGGCTAATATTTTAGGGATGTGTGATACAGTCTGAAGCATTCACCAATGGAAAGGCCTGGTTCAGAGGGACACTGGGGACCATGGTAGCTGGTATCTCTTCAAAATCCTCTTTGCTTCATACTCGACACCCTTTTTGGCGTCTTCGGCCTGCTTCAGATGGTGCAATGTTGTCCAGGAAGTGGCGCTCATGAAGTTAACAGCTAACAGCATCAAAGTGAAAGTTTTCTGGGGGAGTCTTTGTTGGTAGATGAGGGACGTGACAACTTCTTTGATGAATTTTAGGAAGTGGGCAGGGCTTTCCGTGGATTTGTTGTAAATTATGTAGGCATTATAAATGGCCGAATGAATTAAATAGATTGCTACTTTCTTGTACCAGAAACGGGACCTCCTTATTGACAAATAGGGCTGAAGCATTTGGTCATTGAAATTCCCCCCCCCCATATAGAGATTGTAGTTTTGGACACATGTTGGCTTTTCAATGGGACCTCGTCTTTTTTGAACCTCAACTATAGTGTCATTATGGATGGTGGACATCATGTACACATTCCTGGTATCCTTCCACCTCAAGGCCAGCACTTCGTTGCATCTCAAAGTTGCTCTTTCCCCCTTCGCAGTTATTTATTCACTATGGATTGTGGGAAGCCCTTCCTATTCGTTCTGCAGGCCAGGGTTTCTGTGAGGTATAGGTGATTGAAAAGGGGCAGGCTGGTGTAGAAGTTATCCAGGTATATGTGGTAACCTTTGTTCAGAAGTGGGTATTCCAGGTCCCATACAATTTTTCCAGTTGTGCCCATGTAGGCCGGCCAGGGGGCTGGAGCTGGGAATCTTTTCCTTTGTATATGCGGAACGCATACAGATATCCTGTGACTCTCTCTCAAAGCTTGTCAAATTTGATTCCATATCTGGCCCTTTTGCTAGAAATTTATTGTTTTATTCCTTGCCGGCCTGAAAAGGGTACCAGGGACTACACATATATGCTGATCGGGGACATAGAGTTCTGCAAATCGTTGGGAAAAGAAATTTATGAGTGGGCGAATTTTATATAACTTATCGTAATTTGGATGATTGCGGTGAGGGCACTGGGTGTTGTCGCTGAAATTAAGGAATCGCATAATCATCTCGTATCGGGACCTGGATATTACAGAAGAATAAATGGGCATGTGATGGATGGAGTTGGTGGACCAATAGGCATGTCCTTCATTTTTTTTGTAAGCCCCATGCTTATGGTGAGGCCCATAAACAATCTGAACTCCTCCAGAGTCAAATCTCTTTTGCCCTTTCAAAATTTTTTTGGTCTTTGGCGCCCAGGGCTTCCAGCTTCCACATTCCATTGGCAAATCCTACCTCATATGGTGGAAAATTTTCTAGAGGTGAAAACCGACATGAAGACCTTTCCAGTCAACGATCCACTAGGTTACTGGGTTATGAGTATAGACCAGTGTCCAGAACTTGCCCAGTATGCAACTGAGCTGCTGGGCTGCCCTACATCCAGTGTGTTTTCCGAATGGGCATTCATTGCTGCTGGAGGTTATGTGACAGATAAAAGAAAGCGTTTGTCCACAGACTTTGTTGACCAACTGACATTTATCAAAATAAATCTTTCCTGGATTAACAGCAGTTATCAAGCCCCTGATGCTGATGTTGCTGATGATGTTTTTTTGGGATGTGGAATCTGTGCAAGACTGTTTAGGCTGCCTAGCTTTGTGTGTGTTGATTTTATCGGCAAGACATTTTTTGGTATAGGTCTCATGGGCACGTTAATTTAAAACCAAGGATCAATTTTTACACACCTGCTTGACAGGTGCATATCATTTAATTTTCTTACAGCAAGGCCAATTCTTGCTTTAGGGTTATGGTGTGAAGGCACCAACAACATCCAAAACCCAATTTTTCCGCACCTGTAACAGATACCAGAATGTATCCAAAAAATTTCTAATCTTGTTCTGAGTGCACTAAATTGTGGTCTCTTTATACAGACTGGCTCCCCAAGCCATGGTTTGTAAAATTAAGAAAGCTTGCAGGGAAAATTTCATTTTTTTTCTTTATAAAATTTCATTTTTGCTGCAGCAGATTCTATACACAGTACAGATGTGCCACTTTACAGGCAGACTTAGGGGGCCCCCAGGCACTATATTGAAATTCATTTTTCATTTTTATTGTTTCACTTTAAGCATCATTAAATCGCTGCTCATTCAAAAATTATCTTTTTTAAAAATGTTTTTTGTGTTGATACATGTCGTCCACGGAAGTACCCAGACCCCCATACCCTTTGTATGCCCAATAACCTGCATATAAGCCTTCAAAATGGGCACTATTGATTTCTCAAGTTAGGTTCCCATAGACTTTAATGGGGTTCGTTGTTTCGGCTGCAAACTTGTGTTCGAAAGTTCTGGCGCAGGGGATGTTCGGCCCATCTGTACAAATGATATTGTGGTCATCACTGCAGCTGCAGCAATAACCAAGATATCACCCTTCCTAACCAGTAATGCACTGGTACATCATTGGAGGGGAAGTGGTTAACTATTACAAAATTGAACAAAAGTTTTTGAAGAAAATTCTACTGGTGTGTGGCTGGCTGAACACTGCGCTTAGGAAGAACCTGAGAAAATCAGAGCTATCAATCATTTCTCAGGCTGATCACAGCTCATATAGGTGGATCCATCCACACCTTTTTGGATGCCATAGCTCTCTGTCACGTGAATCGCCAATCTAACAGGCCATCACACACCTCCATGCTGCTCTCGGTCACTTGTTAGTGCGCTGAGTGCTGCCTCCCCAGCCTTTTATGCTCATAGCTCCTGGCCCCCATTCTTGAAGCTTCTGGAAACTTCTCCGACAATGGGGACTCTTCCAGGATCCGCCCTGTCTCCCACTAGTGCCGTCTTCTGTTGGGAGGGTGATCCTGCCGACTACGCCAAAATGTAGGCGAGTCAAACTGTGCCCAAGGCACCCATGTGTTTTCACTGTGATCAGGTTAACAACAAGGCTGACTTAGAACTACCACCCAGGCCATACTCACAGTCCACAGCCCTTGCAGAACTTCTGCCGCCCCGTGCATGTATAGAGTGTCTGAAACACAGGGTTCCCTGAACACTCACTCACCATAATCCAGGTCACCCTTAACAATAAAATGTCTTTCACATGGTACAGGATGGAGCTCCTACTCCTCTATCCACCACCAGCCCCTTGCCCAACCAGATTTGCACTGAGTTGTGTCCCTGGGATCTAATTTCCCAATGTGTGTTTTTTTTCCTGGGAAGCAGAGTCTATCTTTGGCTTACCAAATGGCTATCTCACTTTACAGCATCAAAGGTACCAGGGATCCACTTCAATCACTTAAATTTTATTGAGTTGGTCCATAGTACAGTTCTAATTAGTACGTTCTCCATTCAGAATTAAGCAGTCCCCTCCCTACATGACAGTGCACCTTGAATGCCCAATAGCATGGGTGCCTATCCTTGGGGTAACAAAGAAATAATTTCAGTTTCTTATCCCATCACTCTGTTGAGCCTTTGTTCTTCCCATCAGCCAGCCAAATCTACCCTGGGCTAAGCTCCACTCAAATCTTTATTAGGATCCTGCCAGGAAGGACGTGAAGCCACCATACTTCCTGGAAGAATTTAGTGTATAAACCTTCACTGAAAGGGGCAACAAAGTATCACCTGCCTAAAAGCAGAAATCAATTTCGGCTAGGAATCCTATTGCATAGGGTAGGGTCAGGGCCATCTTTAATATTGATTGGACCCTGGGCAAAAATGTTCTTGGGCCCCTCCCCATGCAATTTCACTCTCCACCTGCTCTGAGACATACAATAAATATCAGCTAGACTTAAAATCAGATTACTGTATCAGATCAGACAGCAATTGCGATTGGTTGCCAGCGGTTACAGCATATCATTACTGCTTACTGACTGGTTGCTAGAGGTTACAACACATATTACGGCTCACTGATTAGTTGCTAGAGGTTACAGCAAATGATTTCTGCTTGTTAATTGGTTGCTAGAGATTACTGTACAGTATTACTGCTCATTGATTGGTTGCTAGAGGTTACAGCACATCATCTCCTCATTGCAGGGGGGCATGATATACATATGAATGCCGCCTTTATTTACATATGAATGCCGCCGGCCACAGCTGTTTACTTATGAATGCCGCCGCTATTTACATATGCATGCCAGTTACTTACATGTAAACACAGGGTCTACAGGTGAGACATCTGTACACAACAATAGGGCAGAGCTGGGCAGCATTAGTACCACCATTTCAGACTGAGATATCGGGACACAACACAGGACTAAAACTTCAAAAGACAAGGGAATTTAAACTGTGATAGTTGGCAAGTATGAGGCAGCTGCGTTGGGCCCCACAACAATGACAGGGCCCAGGGCAGCTGCCCCTTTTGCCCTGCCTTAAAATCGGCTCTGTGTAGGGTCCCTATTCCTATATAGAAATAATTTCTTTATTCTGGAGACAAATGAAAATTTAATAAAAGTTAGAAGGAAAGACAAAAAAGAAATAAGAAAAAAAAAGCAAAACTTTAGTTTAACTGGAAGTGACAGAAAAGAATTAGTTGTAAAAATGTATCCCATGGTGGAATATCCTCAGAGTGTAAAAACTCCTGTGATTGGTGTGTGTTTGAAAGTCTTGGCCTTCTAAACCCCCTCCGGCCAGGGAGGTTGTGTCTGACTCTCCTGCTGGTTCCCAGAGCCTGCTGAGCACAACACAAATAAATATGCTTCTCCTCTTTATGTTTGGTTGTAGAGTCCCTGTGGAGAGCTTGAAGTTTGTACGTCCAGCATATAAAATTCCGGCTAGATAATTGGATGCAAAGTAATTGTGTTTTCACGGCAAAAGATTCTTACTTTATTGACTGAAACTATGAAAATATCCATATAATTTTCTTCTAGCTCATCCCCTACCCCCCCTGCAATGTGCTACAGCAGATTTGCAAGATGAATTGAAAAGTTTATATTGCTGCTAACTTCTTTGTTTTTTTTTTTCCAAAAATACCTACACCATGGATGCATCGGTCTCTAAATTATAACTGATTACTAGAGGCAAACATACATGAAATCTGGCTATTTACCTTTATGCTAAATTCTACATCATTTTCACAATGCACAGTTGTGTAAAAGCTTAACTTTTGAAAACTCGACATGGATATATTGTACCCAAGGCAAATGTCATGGGTGTCAAGCACAGTTGTGCATCCTCATGAAATACAGACTGGCTAACAAGGATTTGGTCAAAGCAGCTGGGGCAGACAGTGTTGGAAGCCGCACAGGAGACACAGATACATCAGCATGTCCACACGCTTAACAAAGGTGAGAACCCTTAGAAGGACCAAGGCACAGGGTCTAAGGAGCTGCTTGGTATACCAGAGCTCTTGATGGCGTAGATGGGTTTGGCTGCTGACGGCTCCCAGGCTGTGGCCCTCAAACCCACCCATCCCCACTAGGGGTGGACTGGCTAATGATGATTTGGTCAAGGCAGTTGGGGCAGACAGTGTTGGAAGCAACACAGCAGACAGAGATACTGTAGATCAGCCTGTCCACGTGATTAATGACGTTGGGAGCCCTTAGAAAGACCGAGGTGCAGGGTCTAAAGAGCTGCCCGGTCTACCCCAGAGAGCTCTTGATGGTGGAGATGGGTTTACCTGCTGATGGCTCCCAGGTTGTGGCCCTCTAACTTATTCATCCCCACTAGGGGTGGACTGAGTAACCAGGATTTGGTCAAAGTAGTTGGGGCTGCATTGGAAGTCACAGCAAAGATAAAGGCTGTTTAGCATTCCCACTTGATTAGCAAAGATGAGAGCCCTTAGAAGGGCCAAGGCACAGGGTTTAAAGAGCTGCCAGATTCTGATGGTGGATATAGATTTGTCTGCTGATGGCTCCCAGGTTGTGGCCCTATTTCTCACCCAAGTAAGCAGGTTACTGGAGACTGAATACAAATAGACAGAGACAAGTCTCTTGTAGCACAGGCATCCTGGGAATACGGGAATGAAGCACGGTGAAGGCTGAAGTGCACAGGATGACTGGAGCAGAACACAGGCAGCAGTACAGTGGGTCATGGTACAGGCTGGAGTGCACAGGGTCACAATTGAGCAATATATGCAGGTTAGCATGCATGGGAGCATACACGGTCATGGAGAGAAAGTTGGGATTCTGTGATTAATACAAGGCAACCAGAAGCAGGTTGCAAACAGGAGTGCACCGGGTCACACTGGAGCAGACCATAAGCAAGGGTGCACAGAATCACTAAGGGAAAGGAGCAGACTGGAGTCACACAGGACTCCTTCCTCTTATCCAACCACCCTTATCCAATCAATAAGGGTCTGATATAGATATACAGGAGGACTCCACAACATTTTTTACAAACAGAAGCAGGCCAACCAGGAACTGATTTATCGGCAATAGTTATTTTTTTAATTTGCAGGAGTACATCATACAGGGGCATCATTTCATATGCAGGTTTTAGGCCTCCCCCAAGCATTTTATCATTACACCACTGAGGCCTTCCCTGAGCTGTAAGGGAAGTAAACTGTTTATGAGGCTAGGTTCACACCTATGCATTTTATAGTGTGTTTTGCAGTTTGCAGAAACGCACTGCAGTCCATTTAACAGTAATAAGGAGAGCCGGAAAAACTGTAATCCTTGAAGTGACGTTTATTGGTACATCAGAGTGACAGTAAAACAATAAAGCTGACGCGTTTCGGCAATAGCCTTAGTCGTAGCTTAGCTACGACTAAGGCTATTGCCGAAATGCGTCAGCTTTATTGTTTTATTGTCACTCTGATGTACCAATAAACGTCACTTCAAGGATTACAGTTTTGCCGGCTCTCCTTATTACTGTTGCATTGGAGTGTGTTGGGACACATCGAGCCTCGGCACCTGTGAGTGGACCTGGTGTATGATTAAGTTGTCCCTGCAGAGAGCGCTGTTACCTTTCTTCTTTTCCCTGCAGTCCATTTAACATGGTTTCCTATGGTAAACGTTCAAATCTATGCATTTTTCAGCCGGTGTGTTTTTGGAAGGGGTCTGGGACTTTTTTCCCCACAGCAGATTGCATTTTGCATGTAATAGACTTCAATTGACCCTCACCAAAAATGCATGCCCCTGGCCGACGACATCACAGGGGGGCAGGGCCACCCAGTGACAACAGCGGGTGACCCCTACCCTTAGTTATTTAAGAACTGTCAGATGGTGGTGCTGGCAGACGGCGGAAGTGGACCGTTTTTTTTTTTTTTTCTTTTTTCGGGTCGGAGGTGGTGGCAGGCATCTTGACTGATGATGGAACTACATCGAGGGGACATTATTTAAAAAACAAAAATGAAAAACAAAGGACTTGTCAAAAACTGCCTACTGTCACTTTTTACACTACACCTTTTTTTGGTAAATGAGTAGGGGTACTATGTGCCCAATACTCATTCACCTGGGGGGGGCTAGAGCGGGCTTCTAGATTCTGATAAGCCCCTGCTCGCAGACCCCGGCCAGGGTTGCGGGAAAGAGGCCCTTGTCCACATGGGGACAAGGTGGTTTTGGAGGGGATTTTTGAAAAAAGGTAAATTCTTAAAAAAATTTGGCATGGGGTTCCCCTCAAAATCCATACCAGACCCAAAGGACCTGGTATGGATTGGGGGGGAACCCAAGACGTCTTTTCCCCCCGTTTTTTTTTTTTTTTATTGCCGGTAATTTTTGTTTTTACATTCAGCTGTCAGCAGGGAATCCTGCTGTCAGCTGATAACTCAGCGGTTGTTAACCACTTCAGCCCGGAAGATTTGGCTGCTGAATGACCAGGCCATTTTTTGCGATTCAGCACTGCATCGCTTTAACTGACAATTGCGTGGTCGTGCGAAGTTGTACCAAAACAAAATTGACGTCCTTTTTTTCCCCACAAATAGAGCTTTCTGTTGGTGGTATTTAAACACCTCTGCGGTATAAATTTTTTGCGCTATAAACAAAAAAGAGCGACAATTTTGAAAAAAAAAAGCAATATTTTTTACTTTTTGCTATAATAACTATCCCCCAAAAATATATGAAAAAACTAATTTTTTCCTCAGTTTAGGCCAATATGTATTCTTCTACATATTTTTGGTAAAAAAAAAAAAATCGCAATAAGCGTATATTGATTGGTTTGCACAAAAGTTATAGCGTCTACAAAATAGGGGATCGTTTTATGGCATTTTTATTATTATTTTTTTTTATTAGTAATGGCGGCGATCTGCGATTTTTATCAGGACTGCGACATTATGGCGAACACATCGGACACTTTTGACACTATTTTTGGGACCATTGTCATTTATACAGCGATCAGTGCTATAAAAATGCACTGATTACTGTGTAAATGACACTGGCAGTGACGGGGTTAACCACTAGGGGGCGATGGAGGGGTTAAGTGTGTCCTAGGGAATGATTCTAACAGTGGGGGGGAGGGGCTACCTAGGACATGACAGCGATCACTGCTCCCGATGACAGGGAGCAGTAGATCTCTGTCTTGTCACTAGGCAGAACGGGGAAATGCCTTGTTTACATAGGCGTCTCCCTGTTCTACCTCTTCACACCGCAATCGCGGGCCGCCGGAGAACATCAAGTTCCCAGGACCCGAGGGCAAATTTAAAGGGACCTACCTGTACGCCCATTTGTCTGCCTCTGCCATTCTACTGACGTACATCTGTGTGCGGCGGTCGGCAAGCGGTTAAGGATGTGGTGGCCGCATGGGCGTAGCATAAGGGGTTGCAGGGGTCACAATCGCAACCCCGCCCCTAGCTCCAGGGGGCCCCTGCGGCGTCCCTGTCATATTATCATATCCTCCACAAAATCCAGCTATGATCTGCCCTAGGGCCCCACAGCCACGCTCCAGTACTATTTACCCCACTTCCCTGACAACTGGGGAAAAGACACACACCTCCGGGAGGTGACCTTCCCCCAACGCCTGCCAACACTGACAGGGAAACCTTCAGAAATTGCTAAAACAAATCCCTTAACACCTCCTCAGGGGGGGGGGGCTGAAGGGCTACAGGCTCCAGAATTTGTGTCACATGGCTTTACCCTCCCAGATCCAAGTTACCCCCCCCCAAAGCCCCCTGACCACCCCCTCCACCCTGCATGCTATGCCCGGCTGCTGAGCTCCTTTCCCATTACAGTCTATACACTCTATACTGTTCCTCCTCGGCAGGGCTGAAGTCACATTCCTTTGCAACACAGCCAGTTAGCCATGATCTGCACAGGGTGTATTTGCCTACTGCAACTACACTGCCGTCCTGACCAGAGAATTTCACAGGTCAGAAGTGTAGCACTTATCCCCGAAGGAGCTGCTGGTTTAAATTGGGTCTTACCATTCCTGTACTGTTTCACCATATCCATCATGGGGGGCCCATTAAAGAGTTATTTTTAGTAATTTCAGCTCCGACACACAGTCTCTTTCTTGAAATGCTTTATTTAAGAAAGATTCTTGCAACAGAGGGATGGAGGGTTCAGGGAGAATTCAGGTACCTTGAAATTGCAGATCAGGAACACTCTTTGATCCAGAGGGCAACAGCATCCACAACTGGATTCAACAACCACCGGACAGGCCTCTCTCACTGACCTTGCAGCCAATATGATGCTCGGTCATAGTCTCTGCCACAGACTTTAAGATTCGGTGTAACTGTTACACAATCCTCTGCCACAGGATTAGGTAATTAGCGACTTGTTGCAATATTAAAGGCTTGACCACACAATACCAGTTCCCTTCTTCCGCACTTACGGTACTGTGTGGTATGTGACCCGGAATGCATCCTCCGAGTCTCCAGGCTCTTCTAGAGGCACTGGCCTTATTGCGCGGTCCTCTCCTGAAAAGTCCTCCCCTGGATTCTCCAGTCGCTTGGCTTCTTCCCGCAGGCAAGACAGCACAGGACCATCCCTAAAAACGGTAGGCCCCAAGACTTTTGGGCCTAGCTTCAGTAGCTACGCCTCAGGCCAGCCGGCCCTGAGACTAACTTGACAGCAACGACACACCTTAGGCCAGGAGGGCCATCAGGTCGGAACTCCTCTCTGTCACAGGGTCTGTTCCTTAAGTACCCTCTCCCAGAATGCACAGCAGGCAGACCACACCCACTGACTGTTTTCCGGACAAGTGATTTTGAACAAAGTTGTGCTAGACTGCCCCACATCCCTAATAACAGCAAATTGAAAGAAGAAATTCCTATGGGTGGGACTTTGAACAGGGCAGATGGCAAATGAAGTGTGAAGAAAGTATAAAAAATATAAATTTTTAATGAAAAATATGATAAAATAATGAGCACATATATAGAATACAAATGCACAATAATCTGGAAATGATGGACAATGCAATACATTGGAATTGTACAGACAATAATCGCAGAGATCTGCTGAATGAAAAGTAGATCCAACAGAAAACCCAACGCGTTTCAGAATTTGCCTGGGGTACTATTTCTTCATCAGGGGTATATGCGATTTGTTGCAGAACGTAAAAAACGTCTGCAAATAAACATATGAACATACATTATTTAACATAGATATGCAATGAGAGTATGACCTAAAGATAAGCAATCAACACATCTTATCTAAATTTGTATATTGAACTAACCGTACAAACAGTATGGCTCTTGAATTTATATCATATCCAGAACAGTGTTAAAAGATTCCGGGCAAGTAGGCACTCAATACACCCAGCTTGTTGCAATTTCCAACCTTGGCCGAAATAACAGGGCGCCATCTCCAGGCCAAGGGGAAAACCACACAACCAGCCAAGCTGAAACAGAATTTATAATAATCGCAGTCTACAGCCTTAGACAACTACATTTTTACTTATAGCGTCTGTATTAAAAATACCAGCGCTACAGAAGAACAACATAAAAGCCAGATACACCCTGTATCTGCACGCAGGTTGGAACTAGTGGGGGGCCCAGGTCAAGTTTTGCATCAGGGCCCATAAGCTTCAAGCTACGCCTCTGGGTGGCCGGCTTCCAATTCCACTCCTTAACAACCAGCTATTCAAGGTTTGTTAAAGAGAAAGAAAAAAAAATTCAAAATGCATGAAAACTGCATGTAATAATGCATCAAAAGGCACCGCAAAATGTGTCGAAAAACAGCATCAACCGCAACCGCATAGATGTGAACCTAGCCAAAAACTCCCCCCATCGGCCCCCCTGTACCTGCAATATCTTAAAATTAAAGCACCCTGCAGCTGATTAGATCCTGAGAGTCTCAAAGTGCTGACCCGCCTATTGCGAAGTTTATACGATAACAGATTTTTTTTTTTATACTAGCGGTATTTAATTTACACTGAGCGATTTGTGAATGAATATATAACCCCCGATTGAAGGGCAGGTTTTTATTTTCGCCTGGAGCCCTGCTTTAGTTCAGGCAGACATAAAAGGCAGGTAATGAAATGCGGCAGGCTGCAGGTTCGCCGCGTGTCAGGAATAAGTTTACGGAGCAGGATGTAAAACTTGGAACAATTGAAGAATAAATCATTTAAGGCTCAGCACTGTACAGATTGGAGTTTTCCAGCAGAAGTGGCCGTAGATCATCTGTCTGAGCGGGGCTATTCATTTCCCCGTAAGTGCTGTAGATCCTGATCTCGGCATCGCTGTAAATAAAGTGCGTTTTCTCCGGTGACAGACTGGCGGGATGAAGTGTTTCACGCCCCGAGCACTGAAGAAAATGTTAGTCCTCCGCCCTTGCCAGATTATATTCTTACTGTGCTTACCCAACCGCACTTGTGTTGACGTCCTACGGACTACAAGCTGAACTGTCATTCTGTGATTGTTGGCCAGGAAGGGGCTACAGGACTAAAGTCCACTTAGGCTAGGTTCACACTTATGGGTTTTTTTAGTGCGTTTTTGCAATTTTCAGAAATGCACTACAGTTCACTTAACATGGTTTCCTATGGTACATGTTCACATCTATTACACTGTACACACGGTCGGATTCTCCGACGGAAAATGTGTGATAGGATCTTGTTGTCGGAAATTCCGACCGTGTGTAGGCTCCATCACACATTTTCCATCGGAATTTCCGACACACAAAGTTTGAGAGCAGGATATAAAATTTTCCGACAACAAAATACGTTGTCGGAATTTCCGATCGTGTGTACACAAATCCGACACACAAAGTGCCACGCATGCTCAGAATAAATTAAGAGACGAAAGCTAATGGCTGCTGCCCCGTTTATAGTCCCGACGTATGTGTTTTACGTCACCGCGTTCAGCACGATCGGATTTTCCGACAACTTTGTGTGACCGTGTGACTTACAAACAAAAAAAAAAAAGAAAAAAAAAAGAAAAGAAAAATCATTGACCTTTCTTTGCATGTGTACACACAAACACGTGTTTGAATTCAAAGATACATTTAAAAACCAGGAATATGAATACAAGATTAATTGCATACAGTAAGACAAGTTTGAGCCAACATCCGTCTGAAAAAATCCATGGATTTTGTTGTCGGAATGTCCGATCAATGTCCGACCGTGTGTACGGGGCATTAGTGTTTTTCATCTGGTGATGAAAGGGTCTGATGCCGCGTACACACGAGCGGAATGTCCGACAGAAAAAGTCAGACGGAAGCTTTTCATCGTCTATTCCGATCGTGTGTATGCCTCATCTGACTTTTTTTTTTTTTCGAAAATTCTGACAGATCTAGAAATGGAACATGTTCTAAATATTCCAATTCCTATCGGGAAAACCGCTCGTCTGTATGCTGTTCTGACGGACCAAAAACGACAATTTTGAAAAAAATGCATCATTTTTTATTTTTTGCTATAATAAATATCCCCAAAAAATATATATATAAAAAAATTCTTCTACATATTTTTGGTAAAAAAAAAATCGCAATAAGCGTATATTGATTGGTTTGCGCAAAAGTTATAGCAGCTAAAAAATAGGGGATAGATTTATAGATAGATTTTATTATAATTTTTTTTTTTTTCCTAGTAATCACGGCGATCTGTGTTTTTTATCATGACTGCAACATTATGGCGGACACATCGGACAATTTTGACACATTTTTGGGACCATTGGCATGAACACAGCGATCAGTGCTATAAAATGCATTGATTACTGTAAAAATGTCACTGGCAGTTAAGGGGTTAACACTAGGGGCGATCAAGGGGTTAAATGTGTTCCCTAGTGTGTGTTCTAACTGAAGGGGGGAGGAGACTGACTAGGGGAGATGACAGATCGGTGTTCATACTTTGTATGAACAGACAATCTGTCACTTCTCCCCTCAGAGAACCGGGATCTCTGTGTAACATAACGGCGAATCGCGCAGCCAAGCCATGGTCGGCAAGCGGTTAACAACCGATAAGTCATCCCGCTTACTGCTGAATGTAAAAAAAAAAAAAAAATATGGAAAAAATGGTGTGGGGTCCCTACAAGGCACTTTGGGTCTGGTATGGATTTTGAGGGGAACCCCACGCCAAAATTGTTAAATATTGGCGTGTGGTAACCCCAAAAATCCATACCAGACCCTTTTTTGAGCATACAGCCCGCCAGGTCAGGAAAGGGAGGGGACAGGGGAGCACCCCCCCGATTCATACCAGGCCCCAAAATCAATACCAGTCCCTTATCTCTGCATACAGCCTACCAGGTCAGGAAAGGGGGGGGGGGCAAACGAGTACCCCCTCCCCTCCTGATTCATAGCAGGCCCCAAAATCCATACCAGACCCTTATCAGAGCATACAGCTCGCCAGGTCAGGAAAGAAAGGGGACAAACTAGCACCCCCTCCCCTCCTGATTAATACCAGGCCCCAAAATCAATACCAGACCCTTATCTCTGCATACAGCCCACCAGGTCAGGAAAGGGGGGGACAAACGAGCGTCCCCCCTCCTGATTCATAAAAGGCCCCAAAATCAATACCAGGCCCTTATCTCTGCATATAGCCCACCAGGTCAGGAAAGGGGGGGACAAACGAGCGCCCCCCCCCCCCCTCCTGATTCATACAAGGCCTCAAAATCAATACAAGACCCTTTTCTCAGCATACAGCTCGCCAGGTCAGGGAAGGGAGGGGACAAGTAAGCGCCCCCCCTCCTCCTGAATCATATCAGACCACATGCCCTCAACACGGGGGGTGGTGCTTTGGGGCAGGGAGGCTGATGTTGATGGGGACAAGGGATTCTTCTCTAAAACCCTGAGTGGTGGTTGTGGAGGCCTTATCAGAATCTGTAAACCCCCTTTAACAAGGGGGCCCCCAAATCCCCCCCCCCCCGCTATGTGAATGAGTAGGGGTACATAGTACACCTATTCATTCACCCCCAAAAAAAGGTGTAGTGTAAAAAATGACAGTATGCAGTTTTTGACAAGCTCTTTATTTAAAAAACGAAAATAAAAAACAATGGTCCCTGATGAAAATCCATCAATCACGTTGCCTGCCGCCACCGCCGACCCCAAAAAAACGAAAAAAACGGTCCACTCCCGCAGAAGGCTCCTGCCATCTGCCAGCTCCACCGCCTGACAGTTCTTATAAAACAAAGGGGGCAACAAAGTCACAAGGGGGCAGGGCCCCCCTGGACTCCCATCTAGGAGGATAAGGAGCATTTTCTTGAAAAAAAGTGAGTTTGAACTGAACATTTAGAGCATTCTCCATGGATGCATATGATAGCTTAAGCTGTGTCAATGGTTGCTAAGAGAGCAGTTGGTGCCTGCACCCTCCATGTCCTTAGCAACCACTGACCTCACACGACCTATTCACCTAGTTGGCTGTCAGAATCCAGGTCTGAACCTACAGCCTCTGCTATGTCTGGTGGTGTATTTTCTTGCTGAGCCACCTGAGATGCTAGACAGCTGCCTGGACAATTCTGTGAAAAATCTTGGCTTGAAAGTAGTTCCTCTTGGACCTTGAACCTTTTGCTCCTCCCATAAAATTCCTATTTTAGCCTTGCCTTTGCACTTCTTATTATTGTGAGGTCAGGCACTGATGTTGGAGGAGAAGGCTTGGCTCGCAGTCTCCGATCTAATTCATCCCAAAGGTGTTCTATAATAGATAGATAGATAGATAGATAGATAGATAGATAGATAGATAGATAGATAGATAGATAGATCTATATACAGATCTATATACAGTCAGGTCCATAAATATTGGGACATCGACACAATTCTAATCTTTTTGGCTCTATACACCACGACAAAGGATTTGAAATGAAACAAACAAGATGTGCTTTAACTGCAGACTTTCAGCTTTAATTTGAGGGTATTTACATCCAAATCAGGTGAACGGTGTAGAAATAACAACAGTTTGTATATGTGCCTCCCACTTTTTAAGGGACCAAAAGTAATGGGACAATTGGCTGCTCAGCTGTTCCATGGCCAGGTGTGTGTTATTCCCTCATTATCCCATTTACAAGGAGCAGATAAAAGGTCCAGAGTTCATTTCAAGTGTGCTATTTGCATTTGGAATCTGTTGCTGTCAACTCTCAATATGAGATCCAAAGAGCTGTCACTATCAGTGAAGCAAGCCATCATTAGGCTGAAAAAACAAAACAAACCCATCAGAGAGATAGTAAAAACATTAGGTGTGGCCAAATCAACTGTTTTGAACATCCTTAAAGAAAGAACGCACTAGTGAGCTCAGCAACACCAAAAGACCCGGAAGACCACGGAAAACAACTGTGGTGGATGACCGAAGAATTATTTCCCTGGTGAAGAAAACACCCTTCACAACAGTTGGCCAGATCAAGAACACTCTCCAGGAGGTAGGTGTATGTGTGTCAAAGTCAACAATCAAGAGAAGACTTCACCAGAGTGAATACAGAGGGTTCACCACAAGATGTAAACCATTGGTGAGCCTCAAAAACAGGAAGGCCAGATTAGAGTTTGACAAACAACATCTGAAAAAGCCTTCACAGTTCTGGAACAATATCCTATGGACAGATGAGACCAAGATCAACTTGTACCAGAGTGATGGGAAGAGAAGAGTATGGAGAAGGAAAGGAACTGCTCATGATCCAAAGCATACCACCTCATCAGTGAAGCATAGTAGTGGCAGTGTTATGGCGTGGGCTTGTATGGCTGCAAATGGAACTGGTTCTCTTGTATTTATTGATGATGTGACTGCTGACAAAAGCAGCAGGGTGAATTCTGAAGTGTTTCGGACAATATTATCTGCTCATATTCAGCAAAATGCTTCAGAACTCATTGGGCGGCGCTTCACAGTGTAGATGGACAATGACCCGAAGCATACTGAGAAAGCAAGCAAAGACTTTTTTAAGGGAATGAAGTAGAATGTTATGCAATGGCCAAGTCAATCACCTGACCTAAATCTGATTAAGCATGCATTTCACTTGCTGAAAATGCAAAATGCCCCAAGAACAAGCAGGAACTGAAGACAGTTGCAGTAGAGGCCTGGCAGAGCATCACCAGGGATGAAACCCAGCGTCTGGTGATGTCTATGCATTCTAGACTTCAGACTATAATTGACGGCAAAGGATTTGCAACCAAGTATTAAAAAGTGAAAGTTTAATGGATGATTGTTAATCTGTCCCATTACTTTTGGTCCCTTAAAAAGTGGGAGGTACATATACAAACTGTTGTAATTCCTACACTGTTCACCTGATTTGGATGGAAATACCCTCAAGTTAAAGCTGAAAGTCTGCAGTTAAAGGACATCTTGTTCGTTTCATTTCAAATCCATTGTGGTGGTGTATAGAGCTAAAAATATTAGAATTGTGTTGATGTCCCAATATTTATGGACCTGACTGTATATATCTGATCTAATGTATATGTTAAGAGAATTTTTCTTACATGAATGACATTTACATCTCAATAATCTTTTGTATCTGTTATATGGAACATCGAGTCAGTGAGTGCATTATTACCTTTTTATATTTTATTGCTGAAAAATATATATCATTAATTTATATGCAAATCTTGTTCAAAATAAATAACAGTTGAAACCCATCAACCTCCTTACATAAAGTGGTTACATAATATGAGGGGGTTGATGTTATTTCTTTTTAGAAGAATAAAATATGAGTAAATCTAAGGCATGACTATTGAAAAGTAGACTGCTAAAGTCCTTTTTTATTCTTTTTTTTTTTGTTTCTTTTTTTTTGTGTGTGTGTATTAGGTTAGCATTTGTTTGTGGTGCTGGGGCAAGGTGCTGGACCCAATACAACAGGAAGACGCCCAGTGCCCTTATTTAACTGCCAGATGATTCACATTGGAAAGGGAAATATGGAGTAAGTCATGCTATGTGTGGGGTCTAAACAGGTGGGGTCCAACCCCTTTGAGACCAGGGCTTGGTAAATCCCTCCAAAACCTTCCATGCCCTAATAGTAAAAACAACGTTTATACTCACACTATAAGGGCACATGCACACAGGACGTTTTAAAAACGTCAGCATCACAGCAGCGCTAAAAACGCCCTTTTTTTTTGCGTTTAGTCACGTTTTTACATTAGTGTTTCTGCAAGTTTTTCCACATTTTCCTGCGTCAGCGTTTTTTGGGCGTGTTTTTATTGAAAACGCTTTCTGTAATGTAAAAACGCCTAAAAACATCAAACAAGGCTAAACGTGGCTTGACGCTAGCCACGTTTAAATGCGACACGTTTTTCCTTTTTTACAGCTCATTAATACTGCTCCTGGAAGCACAGGCTGGCTCTTTTTTTTACCGCCACGAAATGCTTATGCCTCCAAACACCTCTGACAGTTTATGTGTGCATGGACACATAGGCTAACATGGGGGGGGCTTTTAGAGGCAGTTAAAAAAAACATCAAATGCCCCTAACAGCAGCTGTAAAAACATCCTGTGTGCATGAGCCATAAAAATATGGAAATAATAAAAAAATATATAAAACATGTATTGAAATTCTGGCTGAGGCTGGGTGTCACCGTGGGGGGATGTGGGTTCTGGAGGGTTCTGTTGGCACACTCTGCATCAGACTTGGTGGCCCTGTAGGGGATGATGTTTCTGGAGGGCAGTTTCTTTCCAGGAGGCTGGGGCTTTGCAAGGATAATACAGGAGGCTGTAGGGTCATGGTGGACACTGTTTGAGGTTGGGACACTTATTAGGGGCGGGGGAGGCTGGATCTGCAGCAAGATAGGGGGCACTGCAGGGCACTGGGTGGCACTGTGGGAGGTTTGGGGGCATTATGGGTGATAAGGGCTTTCAGAGGGTCTGGGGTCACTGTTAGGGAATCTGCAGGTGGCAGGAGGCCTGGAAGGAGGGAGGCTACGTGCAGAAAGCCTGCCCTAATGGGCTGGCTGAAAACCACCTGTCTAAGAAAGAGGATATAAGGCATAATGGTGGCACTGTGGGAAGTTTGGGGGCACTATTGCTGCTAAGGTGTCTCAGAGTATCCAAGGTCTCTGTCGGAGGTTGAGGGGCACTGCGGGCCACTATGGGAGGATGGGGGCACTGTGGGAGCTGGGAGGCACTGTAGGAGGTTAGAGGATCTGCAGGTGGCTGGAGGTCCAGAAGGTGGGTCTTGAGTCAGGGGGGAATTTGAGCACTCTGAAAGGAGACTTGGTGGCCCTGTAGGGGATGATGTTTTTGGAGGGAGGTGATGTTTCATATTCCCATCCCACACGTTCCTGGTATAAGCTCTTAAAGGTCGGGTGCTGCAGCAACAACCAGCTGAATACTGGTTCAAGTCACAATGTAGATATTTGCCAGCACACCAAGGATCAGCACACGGTGGCGTCCAAACGGTTTAATTTATTGCGTGATCACAATACAAAAGGTGCAACGTTTCGGAGTCGCGCAGGACCCCTTCGTCAGGCATGTCATCACATGCCTGACGAAGGGGTCCTGCGCGACTCCGAAACGTTGCACCTTTTGTATTGTGATCACGCAATAAATTAAACCGTTTGGACGCCACCGTGTGCTGATCCTTGGTGAGCTGGCAAATATCTACATTTGGAGGGAGGTGGGGGCAACTATGGGAGATGGGGTATCTTCAGGAGGCTGGGGCTTTGCAGGGATAAATGCAGGAGGCTGTATGGGCGGGGGGGGACGTTTCTGAGGTTGGGACACTAAATGGGGAGGGGCTGGATCTGCGGGAAGTTAGGGGGCACTGCAGGGCACTGGGTGGTGCTGTGGGAGGTTTGGGGTCATTATGGGTGCTTTCAGAGAGGTCTGGGGTCACTGTTAAGGAATCTGCAGGTGGCTGAATGCCTGGAAGGAGGGAGGCTACATCCAGAAAGCCGGCCATAGTGGGCTGACTGAGAAACACCAGTCTAAACAAAAGCATCTTAGGCATAGTATGGAAAGACTAGGCTTTATCGTATAGGCAGCTGTCAATATCATGTAGGGCCAGGTGATTTTTGCCCAAAGAAGTTGGCCTGATTTGCTGTGTTTGCCTTCATATTGCTCACTTTGTAATCTGTACTCAGTATCAGAAGATTCTGTAAGGGTATTCCCTACACAGAGCTTTGTGGAGCTTACGTTCCCTTAAGGAACATTAAAGACTACCTCAACAAAGCTTTTATAATAGTGTTTGTTCTACCATTTCAGTTTACATTATCACAACAGTATGTGGAACTTATTTGCTTGTGACCTTGATTTCTGAAACGCGTTACAGCCTGCCAGTTCCATTGTTATCACTTGTTATTAAACAGGCTATTTTTTTTATAAGCTGTCACTAGGATCCCAACACTACCATCAGCACAGTATTTGAAGTAGACCTTGTCTAAGAACATGGGTTCCCTCATACATCGCATTGTCTGGATCCATCCTTTAATCACACTTGAGTCAATGGCAGTTTTCAGCGCCAGAAGAAAACTTATGGACAAGTTCGCTCGAGTTCCAAAGTAATGCCATATTTCAAGGGCAAGTCACAAAACAGCAAATAAATTTGATATGAAGGAATCTTGTCAGTGCATCCAAGTGGCAGTTTCATTGTGACATGCTCCTGGTCTGCGGCCAAATGGAGAATGATAAAATGGATTCACCGTGAGACAGGATTGAGACGAGATAATGCAGCTGTGGCGCGAGGCTCTTATAAATCGAAAAGACACTTTCAAATGACGGCTTAAGAACTTGAGTAATAGAAAGGGAGTCTTAATGCAGACTGGTCATTTGTAAAGAGTGGATAAACCAACATAATTGTGCAAGAGTACCTGTCTTGTGAGCCTCAATGCAGGGAATGTAAATTCAGACCTGAAATTTTATACATACTTTTGTATTCTGCAATGCAATGGAGGTGTTGCAAAGAGTGTGTAGGAAGAGGTTACTTCCCATTTAACTGTACAACCTGCCCTGTAGGCAGAGATGTAGGATTTCTCCATACTAACCTCCTCCCACCCAGCCGCTGTACATAAACATCCGGTTGGGCCTTTTCAACGTTCTAAATGGAAGTTCAGAAACGTCCCTCAGAACGAGTGCCCGCAGCGTGGACCCGAGGCCAAGATTCGGCGTGATCCTGTGATGGCTGTGATCACTGGTCACAGCTAAGACGGGATCGGGATATGGGCGCTGTGAGTCTGCAGCCTCTCTGACTGTCACAGATCCCCCACACACAGTACACCAAGCACCACTGTCCCAGTCCCCATACACATCTGTCACAGTGCCCCTGAAAAACATCTGTACCAGTGCACAAAACATCTGTCAGTGTGTCATCACATCTGTACCAGTGCACAAAACATCTGTCAGTGTCTCATCACCTCTGTACCAGTGCACAAAACCTCTGTCAGTGTCTCATCACCTCTGTACCAGTGCACAAAACCTCTGTCAGTGTCTCATCACCTCTGTACCAGTGCACAAAACATCTGTCAGTGTCCCATCACATCTGTACCAGTGCACATAACATCTGTCAGTGTGTCATCACCTCTGTACCAGTGCACAAAACCTCTGTCAGTGTCTCATCACCTCTGTACCAGTGCACAAAACCTCTGTCAGTGTCTCATCACATCTGTACCAGTGCACAAAACATCTGTCAGTGTCTCATCACATCTGTACCAGTGCACAAAACATTTGTCAGTGTCTCATCATCTCTGTACTAGGGCACAAAACATCTGTCAGTGTCTCATCACCTCTGTACCAGGGCACAAAACATTTGTCAGTGTCTCATCACATCTGTACCAGGGCACAAAACATCTGTCAGTGTCTCATCACATCTGTACCAGGGCACAAAACATCTGTCAGTGTCTCATCACATCTGTACCAGTGCACATAACCTCTGTCAGTGTCTCATCACATCTGTACCAGTGCACATAACCTCTGTCAGTGTCTCATCACCTCTGTACCAGTGCACAAAACATCTGTCAGTGTCTCATCACCTCTGTACCAGTGCACAAAACATCTGTCAGTGTCTCATCACCTCTGTACCAGTGCACAAAACCTCTGTCAGTGTCTCATCACCTCTGTACCAGTGCACAAAACCTCTGTCAGTGTCTCATCACCTCTGTACCAGTGCACAAAACATCTGTCAGTGTCCCATCACATCTGTACCAGTGCACATAACATCTGTCAGTGTGTCATCACCTCTGTACCAGTGCACAAAACCTCTGTCAGTGTCTCATCACCTCTGTACCAGTGCACAAAACATCTGTCAGTGTCTCATCACATCTGTACCAGTGCACAAAACCTCTGTCAGTGTCTCATCACATCTGTACCAGTGCACAAAACATTTGTCAGTGTCTCATCACCTCTGTACCAGTGCACAAAACCTCTGTCAGTGTCTCATCACATCTGTACCAGTGCACAAAACATCTGTCAGTGTCTCATCACATCTGTACCAGTGCACAAAACATTTGTCAGTGTCTCATCATCTCTGTACTAGGGCACAAAACATCTGTCAGTGTCTCATCACCTCTGTACCAGGGCACAAAACATTTGTCAGTGTCTCATCACATCTGTACCAGGGCACAAAACATTTGTCAGTGTCTCATCACATCTGTACCAGGGCACAAAACATCTGTCAGTGTCTCATCACATCTGTACCAGTGCACATAACCTCTGTCAGTGTCTCATCACATCTGTACCAGTGCACATAACCTCTGTCAGTGTCTCATCACCTCTGTACCAGTGCACAAAACATCTGTCAGTGTCTCATCACCTCTGTACCAGTGCATAAAACATTTGTCAGTGTCTCATCACATCTGTACCAGTGCACAAAACCTCTGTCAGTGTCTCATCACCTCTGTACTAGGGCACAAAACATCTGTCAGTGTCTCATCACCTCTGTACCAGGGCACAAAACATCTGTCAGTGTCTCATCACATCTGTACCAGGGCACAAAACATCTGTTAGTGTCTCATCTCATCACATCTGTACCAGGGCACAAAACATCTGCTATAGTGTACGATTGTGACATTCGCATGGGGGGGGGCAGGATCTGGGGGCCCCCTCGTTAAAGGGGGCTTCCAGATTCCGATAAGCCCCCCACCCTCAGACCCTGACAACCACCGGCCAGGGTTTGTCGGGAAGAGTCCCTTGTCCCCATCAACATGGGGTCAAGGTGCTTTTGGGGGCACCACAAAGATCCTCCCCATGTTGAGGGCATGTGGCCTGGTATGGTTCAGGAGGGGGGGGCTGCTCGCTTGCCCCCCCATCCTGTCCTCCAGGCTGCATACGGATAAGGGTCAGGTATGGATTTTGGGGGGGACCCTACTCCCATTTTTTTAAAACAAAAAAAAATCCTAATTGTCAATGCCACATCAGCATCAGCATGAGCATGGTTATTTGCATATTATTAACGGCTCATTTGCTAAACAGTATTGTATAGAATTAAAAACATCAAACACTAATAAATGTATTTTCTATGTATGATTGTGTTCAGCCCAATAGGCTAGTGGTCAGCACTCATGGGTTCAAATCCCACAGAGGGATACTAAACGATTGCATTGCTGAAAATATGTTAATGCCAATTAGTCAATGCACAAACTAGTTTGGTTGATTCTATTATATTAACTCTTCAAATGCATGCAATGGTATCTATGTATTCAATAATATTATGTTGTGGAATACCAATTATCACACACTAGTTAACGGGCAGTTTACATTTTTTTGTTTGTTTATTTCAATTCACTTGTGCACTGGAAAAATAAACACAGTTGGTGGGTGGGTTGGGATTTGATCTCATAACTTGAGTGCTTTGGAGACATCTGAGCAGACCACCAAGCCATTGTGCTAAGTACACTGAGACCTGCATAATAGTGTAGTATGATTAAAGAACATAAATAATTACCTTTTTATAGTCACCTTTCAAAAAAAGCATGAAAAAATAAGATACAACATATATGTAATTGTAAATGTTCAGTAGATGTAACTTTACAGAATAGCAAACATTACTCTGTAATATTCATTCATAACTGCATTTGTTAGCAAAAGAAGAAAAAAAAAATAGAAATATTAATTGCAGTATACATCAATACACATGAGGTAGAGCACATCTCACATAAAAATGTTTTCTTCACATACGTGGATCATGGTTGCAGTGCAGTGCTATATAATAACTTGGTAGAAATTGGCACATGGAAAACCACGGAATCGCGGATTAGCGCCAATTCCGGATTTACTAAGGCATTTTCGCCGCTAATAGCACGAATTTTCATTCGCACCTTCTCCTAGTTGAACTCTTAATTGCCTGAAATGGGCGCAATTACGTGTAGATCGCCCAGTACTTCCCGGGAATCTTCGTAAATGACCCACATTGAGTTCAAGACATTCAGCACATCATCTATAGCTGATAGTAATTGAAGGTAAGCCAATGGAACAGGCTAAACAAGAAGAAGAAACAGGAGCAGAAGGACATGAAAGACTGAGCAGGGGGTCCAATAAATAAATGTACCGTATACACACCTGCACTGCTGGTAGGGTTGAATCCAAACCTCATCCCTAGTGCTGGGCTGAATAACAGATAGGTCTACACTATGAAAATGCACTAATGGTTCTATTTAAAGGGTCAATCTACGCAAATGAGATTTTTAGTCATAGATGGAGCCTGGTGGGCTGAGACTGCCCCTAGCTACTCATATGTCTCTGATACTCCAGCAGTGAGATCCCAATGCTATAATTACAGTGCCTTAAAAAAGTATTCATACCCCTTGAAACGTTCCACATTTTGTCATGTTACAACAAAAAAACCTAAATGTATTTTATTGGGATTTCATGTGATAGACCAACACAAAGTGGCACATAATTGTGAAGTGGAAGGGAAATGATAAATGGATTTCAATTTTTTTTACAAATAAAGATGTTTAAAGTGTGGGGGGCATTTGTATGGCGCCCCCCTGAGTCGATACTTTGTAGAACCTCCTTTCGCTGCAATTACAGCTGCAAGTCTTTTTGGGGATGTCTCTACCAGCTTTTGAGAGGGACATTTTTGCCCATTATTCTTGGCAAAATATCTCAAGCTGTCAGATTGGATGGAGAGCGTCTGTGAACAGCAATTTTCAAGTCTTGCCACAGATTCTCAATTGGATTTAGGTCTGGACTGTGGCTGGGCCATTCTAACACATGAATATGCTTTGATCTAAACCATTCCATTGTAGCTCTGGCTGTATGTTTAGGGTCGTTGTCCTGCTGGAAGGTGAACTTCCGCCCCAGTCTCAAGTCTTTTGCAGACTCTAACAGGTTTTCTTCTAAGATTTCCCTGTATTTGGCTCCATCCATCTTCCCATCAACTCTCACCAGCTTCCCTGTCCCTGCTGAAGAAAAGCATTCCTACAACATGATGCTGCCACCACCATGTTTCACGGTGGGGATGGTGTGTTCAGGGTAATGAGCAGTGTTAGTTTTCCACCAACCATAGCATTTAGCTTCTAGGCCAAAAAGTTAAATTTTGGTCTTATCTGACCAGAGCACCTTCTTCCACATATTTGCTGTGTCCCCCACATGACTTCTCACAAACTGCAAACTGGACTTCTTATGACTTTCTTTCAACAATGGCTTTCTTCTTGTCACTCTTCCATAAAGACCAGATTTGTGGAGAACACGACTAATAGTTGTCCTGTGGACAGATTCTCCCACCTGAGCTGTGGATCTCTGCAGCTCCTTTAGAGTTACCATGGACCTCTTGGCTGCTTCTCTGAGTATGTGTCATACTCTTTCCATTTTCGGATGATGGATTGAACAGAGCCCCGTGAGATGTTCAAAGCTTGAGATATTTTTTTAGAACCTAGCCCTGCTTTAAACTTCTCCACAACTGTATCCCTGACCTGTCTGGTGTGTTCCTTGGCCTTCATGGTGCTGTTTGTTCACTAAGGTTCTCTAACAAACCTCTGAGGACTTCACAGAACAGCTGTATTTATAATGAGATTAAATTACACACAGGTGGACTCTATTTACTAATTATGTGACTTGTGAAGGCAATTGGTTCCACTAGATTTTAGTTAGGGGTATCAGACTAAAGTGGGCTGAATGCACCCAACACTTTTCAGATATTTATTTGTAAAAAATTTGAAAACCATTTATCATTTTCCTTCCACTTCACAATTATGTGCCACTTTGTGTTGGTCTATCACATAAAATCCCAATAAAATACATTTACGTTTTGGGTTGTAACGTGATGAAAGTTTGAAACTTTCAAGGGGTACAAATACTTTTTATTAGCTTTCTTCTCTCCACCTGGGGGTTTTGGTCCTTCTATCCACCTTTGTATGTTCCATCTTCTCGTGTTGCATTCTCCATAATATAAAATCCATCAGAGTGGGAGCACCTGATAATGGACACAGCATTTGTGAAGACCCAGGAACGCAATACAAGCATGGTGGGAGCCCCTCATAATGGACACAACAGGTGTACAGACCCAAAAACCCACAGCAGGGATGGCTGGAGCCCCTTTTAATGTGCACAGCAGCTGTACAGATCCGGGAACTCAGCACAGGGATGGTGGGAACCCCTCATAATGGGCACAGCAGGTGTACAGACCCGGGAACTCAGCACAGGGATGTGGGAGCCCCTCATAATGGGCACAGCGGGTGTACAGATTAAGGAACTCAGCTCAGGGATGATGGGAGCCACTTACAGTGATCAGGTGTACATACCTGGGAACCCAGTGCAGGAATAATGGGAGTCCTTAATAATAAGAAAATAAGGTTTGCAGACCCAAGAACTTAGCACAAGGATGGTGGGAACCCCTCATGATGGGGGCAGCAGGAGTACAGACCCGGGACCTCAGCACAGGGATGGTGGGAACCCCTCTTATTGGGCACAGCAGGTGCACAGACCCGGGAACACATCTCACTAACAGTGTTCATGAGAGATTAAAGATAGTTTCAGGGCAGTTAACTATCCAGCATTCAGCAAACTAAAATGTCAGTGTAAGATGAACTAGTCCTTTAATATAAGGAAAGATTACAGTTACATTTTTGTGAAATGTCTTTTTAAGTGTACTTTTCCTATGTACCATGTACATTTCCTTGTCTGTCTAATATACAGTCTGCTCCAATGGCAGTCTACCAGCTGAGCGGAGATCACGTTGCTGAGACTGCGCAGTAAAACTCGTGTAATTTTTTACAGCCAGAATTATAAATCTTAATTAGAATGTGATTTTAATTATCTCAATTCAGAACAGTGATATACGCGGCAGTCATTACACCTTACGGCTCAGTTCAATCGTAGCCACCATTTCCCATGGATTTCCCTCAGATTTGGAAGTCTACACAACGTTGATCTTTTGCCTGTTGCCTGGTTCTGATAATTTATCTAAATTCTTTTTTTTTAATTTTTTTTTTTATGTAGATTGTGAAAGGGTTTGCATTTACTTTGGGTTTAAATGCTGTTTGTGAACCTATAGAGGACTTTTTTCTTTTGTTCCTGGTTTGTCCGACACCCTTTACCTGTGCAGGAGGTGGAGAGATGTCACCCCACTTCCTGTTCTGTCTGACACATGTCACCTGGATAGGAAATGAGGGGACAATATCTCCAAATGAGGACAATAAAAAGCCTAGAAGTGTATAAAGGAAAGCGTTAAAATAAACAATTGGGCATAGGGGCGGGGCGATCGAGCTCCAAGATGGACATCTGAGCTAGGAGCTCCGCTCAGCCACCGGAGAAAACCACAATCCATCTGAGCCCACCGGCACCATCGATGCCCAAAACAACCACCACCGACCGAGCCTCCAAACCCCGCTGCATATGCTGGATATGCCGCGGCAAGGAAAAAACCTGCAGAAACCACAAAAAATGAAAAACGTCTTCACAGTGCGCTGGCCACAACAAAATGGCGACGGCGCGTGAACAGGCCGCGATCTCAGCTAAAGGTCATTCCAGACCTCACCAGCAGCCTCTTGCTAACATGCTACACAGCGGATCCTCTTCTGGGACTTCTAGTCCATCCACAAGAAGCCCTGCCAAGCAAAAACAGAGTATTGCCTCACCTGACAGGCCGCTGATGGACCCAGAGATGGAGGTAAGCGGGCCTACTAACACTGGGAAAACCACACTGCACAACCTGCAGGACCCCATAGCAACATTCCCCACCTCAGACAGGCCTGTGTCTGACACTGTACTGAAAGAAATGCTGCTATCTCTAAAGACTTCCCTGCACGCTGACATGACAGCTGGGATTAATCACTGCCAGAGAGATATGCAAGCCATAGGTGGCAGGGTTGATCACATTGAAAAGCAAATGAGTGAATACACATCGTCCTGTAACACAATGGTAGATGCCCATAGCAACCACGGTGAGGAAATAGCCTGGCTGAAGAATAAAGTGGCAGATTTAGAAGATAGGTCCAGAAGGAGCAACATTAAAATAAGGGGGATCCCTGAAATCATACCTGCCACCCAATTGCTATCATATACCCAGCTCTGTTCTCAACCTTGCTACCCTCCCTGTCAGCACAGGATCTCATAGTGGATCGGATTCACCGCAAACCCAAACCTTTCTTCCTACCAGAAAATACACCCAGAGACGTGCTTTTTAGGTACACTACTACCACGTCAAGGAACAAATCCTAACAATGTCACGTAGAGCTGAAAACAAACACCCACAGTATGCAGAGCTACAATTGCTCCCAGACCTATCCAGACACAGGCTCCAGCAGCTTCGCAACCTGGCGACGATAACGAAGGCACCGAGAAACCACAAAATACGTGGAAGTACCCAGCTAAACTCTCAGTCACCCACAATGGAGCCACGGTCTTGATTTCCACTTTGGAAGAAGGCATTGCTGCACTGTGCCAATGGAGTATTCTACCCGAACATGCCTCACCTGCAACGCCCATCTCAATTCCAAGGCCATTACAAGAAGACTGGCAGGTGGTCTCACGCAAACGTTCTACCAAAAAGAACGCCGGAGTTAATAGCAAAATTTATCACACATATCTCTCCGGACACAGGGGTTCCAAGTTAAAATCCCTGTTCTCTCCCTCCAGATTCCTCATAGCAGTTACGTCTGCACACGGATCAGTTCAAAGATCCTTTTCTTATTGTGTTCTTTGCATCCTTCTCATTAACTATGTTCTTTTTTTTTTACCTTTGTTTTGTTTGCACCATGTTTGAAGCACACCGACCAACAGTGAACATCCAACCTATCCTGGATACAGCCGGAAGCAATACACCACCCCTGGAAAACAGCCATGGTCACAGTGAGTACGTGCACCACACAGTACCGCAGTCCAACCAAACCCTCCCTCATGACCATTAACTGCCTTTCAATTAATGCCAGAATCACCCCGCAAAAAGACTCTCTATGTGGTCTGAAGCCAAGAAGCACAAAGCGGATATTTTGTGTGTCCAGGAGACACATTTTTCAAGAGTCTAAAAAATAAATAATTGGACTGGCCAAGCATGTCTCCAGACCTAAACCCTATTGATCATCTGTGGGGCATCCTCAAATGGAAGGTGGAGGAGCGCAAGGTCTCCAATATCCACCAGTTCTGTGATGTCATCATGGAGGGGTGGAAAAGGACTCCAGTGGCAACCTGTGAAGCTCTGGTGATCTCCATGCCCAAGAGGGTTAAGGCAGTGCTAGAAAATAATGGTGGCCACACAAATAATTGACACTTTGGGCCCAATTTGGACATTTTCACTTAGGGGTGTACTCACTTTTGTTGCCAGTGGTTTAGACATTAATGGCTGTGTGTTGAGTTATTTTGAGGGGCCAGCAAATTTACACTGTTATACAAGCTGTACACTCACTACTTTACATCGTAGCAAAGTGTTTCTTCAGTGTTGTCACATGAAAAGATAGAAGAAATATTTACAAAAATGTGAGGGGTGTACTCACTTTTGTGAGATACTGTATACTGGAGGCATATAAAATAGAGAGTAAACACATTTCCAAGGGCCTCCCTTCACTAGGGCTTGGTAAAGAATAAAGCAGTGTTCTCTGGAAAGTATAAAATTATTATATCCTGGAAGACAGAATCTTCCAGAATGTAGAGTCGCTGGTTTACCATCCAATAAAGCCTATCCTACTCTATCTAAAACCAAAAAGTTGCTTTATTTCCTTTTTTCAAGCATATCTAAAGCAAAACTCTTCTTTTCCTAATTTTTGCTTGTGGAAAATGGTTTGAGCAGTCTGACTGGTTTAATATTGATTTCTGTGACAATTTTGTATAATTGGGTAAATCAACTGGGATTCCTGGTGGTAATATTAAATTACCGCAGAGGGGAACCTGACATTTAGCAGTGGCAGTGCACTGATTGGCAGGTAGTGGGTCCTCGCGATTGACGTGGATTACTTTGTTGAATGACTTGATTGATGGATACAACTTGAGTGGATGCTGTAAATTGTTATTGAAGCTGGACCGCAGGGATATTGCATTTTATTTTAAAAGCTGGTAAGTACATCTTTGTGTTTTTTTGTTATTCATTTTTTTTACTGATTTTTCTTTTTTTTTTTTTACTTTTTTAACACTTCTCCTTGGGGGGGGCAGATATCTGCTCACCCCTCTGTTATAAAGGGGTGTTCTTTATGTACCTTCATTTCACTATTACCTCTAACTTGGAAGACACAAGGAGACCTGTCCATTGTTGAATGGCATGTGGAAGGGGCAGATTAATGGTTGCCCCTCTATTATAAAGGGGTGTACCAAGTTCCCTTATAGGTTCCCCCAATTTTACTATTATCACTCACCTTGGAGGGCACAAGGAGGTGGGTAAGAGACCCTCAACAATGGGACAAGGGTTTTTTGCAAGGGGGATAGGCTTTGTTGCCGCCTTTGCAGGTCACCTCCCCATTGTTGAAACGCATGTGGAAGATCAGCTTGGAGGGCACAAGGAGGTGGAGAGAAAGGCTGTCAACACTAAAAGGCATATGGCCTGGTCTGGAACAGGAAGTGGGGGCTGCATGCTGGTGGTCCTCCTTTTGTCTGCCACCCAGGCTGCATGCCTGGATAAGGGTCTGGTTGGAAAATCAAGGCGTATATGTTTATTCTATTTGTCAATTCCTTTTAAGCACACCTAATACTCTACATCAGTCTGTATCAGCCTTACTCAACCTTTTTTTTTACCACACAGGAACCCTTAAAATACATTTTCATGTTTCAGGGAACCCCTGCAAAATCCCAATTTATTTTTGGTCAGTTCGAAAAATGTCCCTTACATTGGTGATCAGTGGGAAGAATGCTCCTTACATTGGTGATCAGTGAGAAGAATGCTCCTTACATTGGTGATCAGTGGGAAGAATGCTCCTTTTGTTGATGGTCAGTGGGAAGAATATCCCTTACATTGTGGGTCAGTGGGAAAAATGCTCATTACATTGGTGGTCAGTGGGAAGAATGGCCCTTACGTTGATGGTCAGTGGGAAGTACGTCCCTTACATTGGTGATCAATGGGAAGAATGTCTCTTACATTGGTGTTCAGTGAGAAGAATGGCCCTTACATTGGGGGTCAGTGGGAAGAATGCTCCTAAAATTTGGGGTCAGTGGGAAAAATCCTCCTTACACTGGTAATCAGTGGAAAGAATGCGCCATTCATTGATGGTCATGGGGAAGAATGCTCCTTACATTGGTGTTCAGTGGGAAGTATGTCCCTTACATTGGTGGCAAGTGGGAAGAATGCTCCTTACATTGGTGGTCAGTGGGAATGATGCCCCTTACATTGATGTTCAGTAGGAAGAATGCTCCTTACATTGGTGGCCAGTGGGAAGAATGCTCTTTACATTGGTGGTCAGTGGGAAGAATGTCCCTACATTGGTGATAAGTGGGAAGGATGCCCCTTACATTGATGTTCAGTGGGAAGAATGCTCCTTACATTGGTGGCCAGTGGGATGAATGCTCCTTATATTGGTGGCCAGTGGGAAGAATGCTCCTTACATTGGTGGTCAGTGGGAAGAATGCTCCTTACATTGATGTCCAGTGGGAAGAATGCTGCTTACATTGGTGGTCAGTGGGAAGAATGCTCCTTACATTGGTGGCTAGTGGGATGAATGCTCCTTACATTGGTGGCCAGTGGGATGAATGCCACTTACATTGGTGGTCAGTGGGAAGAATGCTCCTTACATTGGTGGCTAGTGGGATGAATGCTCCTTACATTGGTGGCCAGTGGGAAGAATGCTCCTTACATTGATGTCCAGTGGGAAGAATGCTCCTTACATTGGTGGTCAGTGTAAAGCATGCTCCTTACATTGGTGGTCAGTGTAAAGCATGCTATTTAAATTGGGGACCAGTGAGATGAATGCCACTTACATTGGTGGCCAGTGGGAAGAATGCTCCTTACATTGATGTCCAGTGGGAAGAATGCTCCTTACATTGGTGATCAGTGAGAAGAATGCTCCTTACATTGATGTCCAGTGGGAAGAATGCTCCTTACATTGGTGGTCAGTGTAAAGCATGCTATTTAAATTAGGGGCCAGTGAGATGAATGCCACTTACATTGGTGGCCAGTGGGAAGAATGCTCCTTACATTAATGTTCAATGGGAAGAATGTTCCTTACAATGGTGGTCACTGGTTAGTGGGAAGAATGCCACCTTTACAGACAGCTGAAATGATAATATGTGTCATATTGCTATCTCTGCTAAGTAGCATTGGCCTCCAAAATTATGAAGGCACCATCAGGTGGGAGGTCAACCAACAAAAACTCAAAGAAACCCCTAGAAACCACTGGAAGAAGCCTAGTGGAGAATGCAGAGGTGTAACTAGAACCTTCATAGCCCAGGTGCAAGAAACCCCCCGGCCCCTTCCCTCCGAGCTCGGGACCCTTTCCCCCTTTCCCATGTTCTGCAGTGGGCCCCTTTTTATTATATCAAAACCCCTGATAAAGCAAAAAAAAATGCCTAAACTGGAAATGAAAAAGAAATTTATAGGGATTTTTAACCCATCAAAAACATAAAAATAAAAAAGTGTTGGCTTTGTGACAAGGATATATCATGGATCATTTTCTTTTTTTTTTTTTTTTTTTTGCAAAAAGAGGAATTTTCCTTCAAGTTGAAAAAGTATTACCTCCTTAGATGAGAGATGTTTCCTTATTGTTCAGTTAAAGCTCCATTATTCACCTTTAGAACGGGTGGCCACTCTGGTTGAGTGAATTCCTTCTTTCTATAACGCGGTCAGGTTGAGCCATCGGGCAGCAGGCGGTCGCCTTGTCTCTGATGACAATGACCTCAAAAACGAAGAAATCTCTCAGCAGGTGATGGCGAGGCCTTGCTTGCCGCTATTACAGTCTCATTACAGTGGGTCGGAGCTGTGCGGCGATAAAAAGCAGAGATGATAGAAAGGACTGTGATTGAATCAGCAGAGGAATGTCTGCGGAAAACGAATACGCGTCGCCGCTTTTCAATCCTTGGCCTAGGAGAATGAATGTGAATGTATAATTCTGATTAAAGATCCAGATATGAGCCTTGCTGCGGAGAAAACGGGCTTTCTCAGATAACTTTAATGACATATGGATTGTTACGTAGCACAGGGACTCCATTTATGAGGTGATGGCTTTTTATCTGCGATGGCGGCAAGAGATATTGAAATTAGGGGATTCTCAAGAACGGTCTCTGCATTTTGCATGCATTGTAATAGCCAGACTGAAGGCTAACAGCATGCATTCATTTCATAGAGCTGATTATTCTGTATTGGGGACCTGACATTTCTATCATCCAGAGTGTGATAAATAGGGGACCTGAGAAAGGCAACGGATTATGAGTCTGCCTGGGAATGAGAGTTGCAAATGCCGTGTATTTTTTTTTTTTCTTTTTGCATTGGAGGCTGCCAAATAAAGTTGTCTATTTCTGTGTGCCTGTAAAACCATTTCACTAAAAAATAACTACCTATTGAGTAACATGGATGTCTTCATTCTAGGTGGCAACGCTCTGCAGGCCGATCTCCCTCTGCAGCGTTGCTTCCCATCTGAGCATGCTCCTGATTAGTCAGGAGCATGCTCAGAATCAAAATTTTTGGTGGGGTGCAAACAAACTGAAAAAAAACATCAATTGCATCCACTGTGCCCATCAAACACAGCCACTGTGCCATCAAACGTAGTCACTGTACCCATAAATTGCTGCCAGTGTGCCATCAAACGCAGCTACTGTACCCATCAATTGCTGCCAGTTTGCCCATCAATTGCTGCCACTGTGCCCATCGATTAGTGCCAGCATGCCCATCAATTGCTGCCACTGTGCCCATCAATTGCTGCCAGTGTGCCCATCAATAGCTGCCAGTGTGCCCATCAATAGCCGCTACTGTGCCCCATCAATTTCTGCCAGTATGCGCCATCAATTTTTGCCAGTGTGCCCATCAATTTCTGCCAGTGTGCCCATCAATTGCTGCCAGTGTGCTCATCAATTGCTGCTACTGTGCCCCATCAATTGCCGCCAGTGTGCCCATCAATTGCCGCTTCTGTGCCCCATCAAATGCTGCCAGTGTGCATCGCCCGGAAGTCGGGACTTACCTGTCTCGCAGCGGGTCAAGGTGCCCTCCTCCACGTCCACGCTCCTCGATGTCTCCGGTCCTCTCTATCTGGCGTCCAGTCACAGCGCCTGTTGTTTCAGCCAATCAGGTGACAGGTAACCAGAACCGAGCACCTGATTGGCTGAGAGGCGGGTCAGTGTTCCTGACACAACAATGAGTAAACAGCAAATGCACAGCATTGCGCCCGCTGTTTACCATTTTGAAAGCCTATTAGAACCCACGGTGCTGTAATTCAGGTGATCGGCACCCGACAAGGGGTTGGACACCTGAATAGGAGGCGGCAGAGGCGACCATAGATAGATTCATGCAATGCATGAATCTATCTATGGTGAGAGAGAGGTGACAGGAGAGAGTGGGCGGCGCTCCTGCGCCCTTTATGGATGCACCGCCACTGCTCACGGATGACATCAGTGTGTCACGGGGCAGGTCTCAGACAAACTGACAGCATCTGTCTGGAGGGGTGGAATGCAGCTTGGGCAGTCTGAGCCCAAGTGGAGAGGTTTCCAGAAAGAAAGGCCATTCCCTATGCTTTACCTACTCGTCTGGAAGCTTCTCCCTACCACTGATACTGTCTCTGACAGACGGGTAACCTGTCCCTACACTATCCACATGTTAAAAGCACGCCAAACCCAGGATCCAGGGTCTTAAATAGACGCTGCCTGACCCAAGATGGCCACCACAGTCAGATGGGCTGTCAGCATCCAACCAGGGAGGAACCACGTTCCTCTTGACCTCCTCTCCCTCTTCACTGTTGCGGTGGTTGAGCACCATCTGCAGTGGAGAAAATAGACTGCACCTGCCGACATACTCGTGTAACTTTATTAAAAAATTGTGTTAGGCCCCATGCATTCAGGGTGTATAAGGAGAATCTTTGTTTAAGTGAGCAATGGGATTGGACATGTTAAACAGTCTGCAGGTTTTTTCTTTTGGCAAGTTGTTGGACATTGTTCATTGTAACGATGTATTTACATTGTGGGACTTTTTTTTTTTTTAAAGAACTTGTGAAAAAGTGTAGCTTCATTTACTTTTTTTTGTGAATGAGTAGGGGTATTCTTACTTAGTTGTATCCTTCCAGATTTCTATAAGAACCCACCCGCAGACCCCCACAACCATTGGGCCAGGGTTGTGGGGAAGAGGTCCTTGTCATCAGACATCAACATAGAAACAAGGTGCTTTGCTAGGAGGGCTTTCTTTGGCATGGTACCTTCCCCAAGTTGAGGGCAAGTGGCTTAGTATGGTTGATGGGGGGGGGGGGGGGGACATGTTCTTTCTTTTACTTTTACTAGCCTACCATGTTCCATTATCTTATAAGATTTGGATTTTTTTTTACTTCTTGTCCCCCCCCCTCCCCCCTTGACATCCATACCAAGCTCTCATCAAGGATAAGAGTTTGGTAAGCATTTTTAGGGGGAACCCCGCTTCTATTTTTTTTTGCCAGGACCCCCACCAACATCAATACCAGACCCTCATCTAGCATAATGGTCCGATATACAGTAAGTGCCGGTTCACACTAGACGCGGCACGACTTGCAGGTCGCCTCACCGAGGCGACCTGCACACGACTGCGGGGCGACTTGCAAGACGACTTCTGTATAGAAGTCTATGCAAGTCGCCCCCAAAGTAGTACAGGAACCTTTCTTCTAAGTCGGAGCGACTTGCGTCGCTCCGATTAGAACGGTTCCATTGTACAGAACGGGAGGCGACTTGTCAGGCGGCTAGGTCGCCTGACAAGTCGCCCCAGTGTGAACCGAGCCTAAGTAGATTATGGTTTTTTTCGGCTGTTTGTTTACAAACAAAATTAAGCAACCAAAGCTGACAATTTGCTGTCAATTTAGTTGGCATATTCTTCCTTGTGTAGCACACCCCATATAGGAGCTGCAAATTAACTGGGATCCCCCCACTCCTGCACAACCAGAAACACCATATCCTCACAGGCACACAGAGTGAAAGAACAGTCTGTAGCTTTGTTTTTGGGATTTATTAGAGGTGAACAACTTGGATGGGGATAGGGAGTTTATGGGATGCCCACTTGACTGCAACAAGAACTTCAGGGACATACTCACTATGGACGACTTCTTCAACTTCTTCCACCTGCACAGCATCTGCTGGTTCACTCTTGAAGGAACATGACAGACTCCTTGTCAGTTCAGTAGCAGCCCATTACAGGCAGGAACTCACAGTCCCTTAAAAGCAGCACATATATGGAGTAAAACAGCGTGTACCCTTTACTTCTGCTTCCTCTGTGGCCGCTGGTCCCAGCACTACTTCTTCAGCTAATGCTAGCCCAACTGGCTGCTGTTGCCTCTTTCACCAGCCCTCCTGGCTGCCTCTCTACACCAGTCTACCCAACTGACTCATCACCAGCCCACCCGGCTGACTCTCTGGACATCTCTCAGGAAAAAGGTAGAAGACTTAAGCCCACCACTGTCTTCAAGGGAGACTGGCTACATGTGGCAGTCTCCCCCCTTTGCTAGTTCCCACCAGTGTTGCTCTACTCACTCTGTCCTCCTTTTTGCTCCCCATGCCTCCAGGAGAGCTCCCTCCCTTGTGTTTTTGGCAGGATCGTTCTAGCACCCGAACCCCGGCCCAAGGCAAGACACCCCCCTGAGACTAGGGGGCAACTCTCAGGGCCACTGACAGCCTCCTCAACACTGCATCTACATCTTCTATCCAACTGCCCCCTGCTGGCATGGCTCATCAATATTTAAAGGCTCTCTGGCTCCCTGCCAGGCCCACTCCCGGGGATTAGCCAGAGACCTCTGAATATGCTGAGCAGCCCCTCCTAGCCTCCACCCACTATCTTCCAGAATGTTCTCCAACACTCTGAAAACAGGGGGAGGCACCAGAGAGCTGCTGAGATGAGTTATCCAGCCCTGAACTCCAATAACCCTGACCCAATTATAGACTCACAAATTTACAGCAAAAATCAGGTAATGGTTTGCCTACTCTACTTATACTAGTAGCACGCACTAGAGGGTGCTACGCCTGTATACATCATACAGGTGCAACACTTCACAGGCAGGTTAGGGATATCCCCTGGGCATGTTATTTGTAGAAATGTTGCATTTTTGATATTGCCCTTTAGGCATTATTAAAACCATTGCTCCCAGCAGCACTTTTGGTTTACGATTCCTAGAGCAGTGCCCAGCCCCCCATTCCATTTGTTTGACCATCACTTGCCTTTTATCCTGTCAAATGGCCTCTACTGTTAGTGGTGTTCAGATTCAACACCCAAACTTCAATAATGTTTCAGTGAACACTCACTGGACCACAAATATCAAATATCATAATTTTGTACCATCACTCAAACTAATGCACCACATGCTCAGGGCATAGGTTTAAACAATTTATTTCTGGTCCTCTGTAGTGTTTTTCATCTTAAATAGTCTTTAATCCGATGCAACACTGACCTGTCTTATGCAATTTGTCTACCATGTATCCGGTTGTAGGCCATCATTCCCATATTCTACCTGCTAAACAGCTCTACCTGAACACCACCTGTCTGATCCTTCCTTGTTCTGTAGGATGTTACTGTACTCACGGGATTGCTGATGGATCTTTCAGGACTTCCAGAATTCCCAGAGAGAAGTGTAGCGGCCCCATTGGCTTGAGTAAATAATGAGAGGAGAGCTTCTGACGGTTGCAGTACTTTTATTCTTTTGCCTCAAAGGTGTGTATTAAGGTTGAACACCACAGAGGTTAATCCCTTTGACTCCTTAAACACCTTAAGCACCATAAGCACCATGAAAACTGTAAAATGACATACAATACATTTTGTTTACAGAGATCACCAAACGAGGGTTACAACAGAATTACCAATGTGGCGTTACAAAGTGGTGTTCCATTATCTACACACATATATCTAAATTAACGTTAAACATTTAAGGAAACATGACTATATGTTCAAACATGTGGATTGTCTACAGCATATCTTATAACTAACAGCATGGACTCAATTTGTGCATAAAAACATATATACTGACAATGACAATGCACCTTTACTGCATACCTTGCTCCGCTTGCCAAGGGGTGCAAACTTTAAACTTTAGAAAACTTCCAAAAGCAATCGCCTTCCCACGAGGTACTGCTGACTTGCTTGTGAATGCTGAATTAATGAGAGCCCCTTTCTCCAAAACTAGAGGAAGCAGGAATTGTCTGATGATTAAAACATTCCCCAGAGAAACAAGAGGAAGGCAATAAAGGTTCCACCTGTCAGTCAGTGCTGAACAAAGGTTTAAAGTGACAAGCGGACAGTTACAAGAAGGGTATTTAAGAACCAGCCTTGGAAGAAATGTCCTTTTGCTAGCTACCTGAAAGCTAAAATGCCATCATACTATATCATACCCACCAGTTGCCCTTTCTGTTGTCAAACTAGACCTGGCTACTCTCTTGCTTGCTGCATCCAATAACCTCTACCAAGACCCTACCAAGACCTGACTACTCTGTCGTTTTCCGCCTGCCAATACTTCTGCTCAGATCTAACTTCTCTGATTTACCTCTCCGCCAGCTTTCCATTCCCAACTTGCGGTAGGGGGCGGTGTGGTGCACAATTCCAGTGCATGATACACAGCTCCCCTTTTTTTTTGTTCTTGTACAAACTTTATTTGAAGTGTACAAAAGTACACTTCATTTGTGTCGCTGATGCGCTGTGCTGCTATACAGTGCCATTCCATACTGTACAGCACGCTGCGATAAAATGCAACATGCATGCATTTTATTGCAGCATGCTGCAGCACTGCTCTAGGCTGCTTTGCAGTGTGAATGGGACACACAGAAAACAATTGTTTATGCTGTAAAATGCCTATCACCGCACTAAGTGTGAATTTACCCTTAACCACTTCAGCCCCGGAAGAATTTACCCCCTTCCTGACCAGAGCACTTTTTGCGATTCGGCACTGCGTCGCTTTAACTGACAATTGCGCGGTCGTGCGACGTTGCTCCGAAACAAAATTGAAGTCCTTTTTTCCCCACAAATAGAGCTTTCTTTTGGTGGTATTTGATCACCTCCTGCGGTTTTTATTTTTTGCGATATAAAGAAAAAAATAACGACAGTTTTGAATAAAAACGCATTATTTTTTACTTTTTGCTATAATAAATATCCCCAAAAAATATATAAAATTTTTTTTTTCCTCAGTTTAGGCCGATACTTATTCTTCTACATATTTTTGGTAAAAAAAAAAACGCAATAAGCGTTTATTGATTGGTTTGCGCAAAAGTTATAGCGTCTACAAAACAGGGGATAGATTTATGGCATTTTTATTGATAATTTTTTTTTTTACTAGTAATCTGCGATTTTTATAGTGACTGCGACATTATGGCGGACACATTGGACAATTTTGACACATTTTTGGGACCATTGCCATTAATACAGCGATCAATGCTATAAAATTGCATTGATTACTGTAAAAATGTCCCAGTGAAGGGGTTAACCACTAGGTGTCGCTGTAGGGGTTAAGTGTGTCCTAGGGAGTGATTCTAATTGTCAGGGGGGAGGGGCTGTGTGTGACACTTCACTGATCACCGCTCCCGATCAAAGGGAGCGGCGATCAGTGTCCTGTCACTAGGTAGAACGGGGAGATGCTTGTTTACATTAGCATCTCCCCGTTCTTCCTCACCGCGAGACGATCGCGGGTATGCCCGTGGACATCGAGTCCGCGGGACCCGCGATCACACACACGGAGCTTCCGGCAGGCGCGCGAGCGAGCCGCCTCTTAAAGGTCAACGTACAGGTAAGTTAATCTGCCTGTACGTGGCCTTCTGCCGCAGTATATCTGTGTGAGGCGGTCGGGAAGTGCTTAAAGCAGAACTCAGGGGAAAATGTTTTTTTCCCAAGCAATGGGGCAGTGACCGAACTGCATTGGGTTAACTGCTTGTTTTGTCTAGGGGTGAACACAATACACAACACCAATAATCACCCGATCCTTCGATCCTCTGGAAAACGGCACTGCCCCAAGTCCAGTGGACTGTTCCTGACGTCCTTACGTCCAGAGCCAGTCTTTGGGCGCGATAACGTCAGGCACAGACCGCTAGACTGCGCGCGGGGGGGGGGGTTGGTAGAAGCGTCAGGGACCAGTCTTGCGCTGGTAGGATCGCCATATTAGGTAAGTATATCTTGAGTCTCCCCTCCCCTAGACAAAAAAGGAGCCATTAATCCATGCGAGCACAGCCCCACTGCATGGGGAAACATTACCCCCCCCCCCCCCCCCGGAGTTCTGCTTTACCAATGTGGCAATCATTAATATAATCATGTTTTAAAAAACTTCAGCATATGAAATTAGAATGCTGCCAAGGTTTAAATAATAAAGAATCAATCAAGCATAATGAATTCATTGTTATTCCCAAACTGATATATGCAAATGTATAACCAATTGTTACCCTTTCAATTCCACAATAATAGAGAAATCTTTTTTAACAAACGGTGGTCTAGCTTGAGGTGGACTTTATTATAAAATAATAATACATTTAAAAAAAAATATATATATATATATATATATATATATATATATATATATATATATATATATATATATATATATATATATATATATATTTTTTTTTTTTCGTTTGTTTTTTGTGCCACGGAATAAGAAATGTTGAAAAATAAACCACCAGACTGGGAGCTTCGGTAATGAGAGCCAATTAAACTGAAGCCTCGAGTGAACACTGGGCTTGTTCGGCGGAGGCTTCATCTCAAAACATTTTATTACAAGTAAAATTATATTCTTTTCTCTTTTTGTGATTTGAATTAAAGTCCGGTGTTAACATTTTTTTTTTTTTTTTTAACTGTGAGGTTGAGGTTTAAATGATCTGAGGTCCCTCAGATCATTTAAAGAGAATCCTTCAGACTTAGGGATTTGTTAGTGTTAATGAAAAGCGAGGTATGAAATGACCCCAATTAAACAAAATCTGCAGCTCTCGGCTTGTGGCTTTAGGTTAGATAATAAACTTAGTCTGCTGAATATCACACTGACTTGTAGCAAAACATTCATTGTCTCAAAGGTGTCTGCAGGCTATTAAGAAACGTATGCCAACTTGAAAAAAACTTTTCAACAAAAGTGAAGGAATGTAATTTCTGGTGAAAAGTTACTAATTGCAGTTCACTAATTATTAAGGATGTATAGATGGATAGCTAGATAGTAGGCTAGATCAGTGTTTCCTGTCGCATCATGGCAACAGGAAACTCTGACTCCACCCCTCATAACCTGATAGGAATGAATAGCTATATATTGTAAGATAGGACCCACCTCAGCAGGGGCGTAGATAAGGGAGGGGGTCAGGGGTGTTCAACCCCCCCCCCCCAGAGCATCCTGGCAAAATGCCCAGACAGTGTCCCTGCTGTTTAGCCTCACATTAGAAACAATCAGAGTTTCGGAGTGCAGCAGCCAGCCCCCCTTCTATTGTGCCCCACCCCCTCAGTTTATTAAGGGGTCCCCTCTGAAAAACATGAAATTACTGCGAGGTCTCAGATGCCGGTGTTCTGCCGAGAAAGTTCCGCTCGGCGGCTGCCGAGAAAGTTCCGCTCGGCGGCTAAGTTCCCCCCTCTACTGCGCAGGCGCTGCGCCTGTGCAGTAGGAACCGGCGGAAATAGCCGAAGCGGAATAACTGAAAATCAGCTGTACACGGCGCTTGCTTCGCTCTCCATGCTTCGGGCAAGGCCTCGCTTCGCTCGGCTCTTTTAGATTCCCCCTCTAGGTCCACTTGGATGGTGGGGAAGGAACCTGGACCCAGACCGCAGGCGCCGTGTACAGCTGATTAAAGAGTTTGAGCTTCGGCTATCTCCGGCGGCTGACAGTAGTCCGTACTGCGCAGGCGCTGCGCCTGCGCAGTACAGGGGGGGAACTTATCCGCCGAGGGAACATTCTCGGCAAGGCACCGGCAATTGACAGTGCACGGTTGAGGGAACTCCTAGACTCCTCCCCGAAGTATCATATGACACAGCCGAAGGGAGACTGGGAATGCAGAAGCTTTCCTGTTTCTGTGCCGTGCTGAATCTGAGGTCTGGTAAGTGGGGGAGGCATCAATTTTCTGTTTTGGGAAGGAGGAACTGAGAATTCCAGCCCGGGGGAGTTTCTTTTGGTGGGGGGGTTAAGGAAAGGGGGGTTGGGTTTGCTTTTGGAGAAGGGGGGGGGTTTCTTGTAGAGAAGTTTACAAGGGGTGGTTAATAGCAGGGATTTGCTTCTGGGAGGGAGTTTGATTTGATGAAGGGAGATTTTCTTCATAATTAGGAATCTTTGCTGGTGGAGAGGGTGTTGACTGTGGGAGATATTTTTGCTTTGGGGGGTAGGTTTAGAGACAGGGGGGTTTAATTTTTGGGGGGGATATTTGAGGGAGGGAGATATTTTACAGTGGAAATCTATAGGGAACCTAGGTGGATGGAGCATCGATCCAGTGTTGCATCTGTCCCCAGCTGTTTCTAAGACCAACAACAGAGCGATCAAAGACCACTGATCACTCAGTTCTCAGCCTTCAGTGAGCAAAGAGTGGTGACTGTCAGTCCCTGGCTCTGCCCCCCCTCCCCCAAGCTCACTGGAATGCCAGGCTGTGGAGGGGGCAGGAGCGGCTGGCTAGCTGCTGGTCCAGGCATCTGGGTCAATCCTGACTTTAAAGTTAGGATCTTTCCACAGCCTGGACCTGCTGAGCGATATCAGCTGACAGCGAACAGTTCCGCTCTCTGCTCTCCACTCGGACAGACTGCTCCTCCTACTCCCACCCCTCTACTTCTGTGTTTGCCCCGCCCACACACTCAGGGAGATGTGAAGGAAGGTTTAACTAGATAAATGCTACAGACAGCCTGTGCCTGAGCCTACACCCTGGGGTCAGTAAGATCACCCTCTCTCCTGCTTCCCACTGTGTGTTCTCTGTGGACTCTGATGCAAGAGGGGGGCTTTGATGACCAAAGACCCCCTTACATCAGAGTTTCCCTTTGCACCACAGCATTCCCCCTATAGGCTGGGTTCACACTTGTGCGATGCAGAAAACCTGCGAATTCACTGCGGGTTCCCGCATCGCACCCGACTCGCATGGCAGTTCACACTGCCCTATGCGAACTGATGGGGAGTGTCATACTATGTTAATGACACCCCCATTTCAGGTCGCATATCGCACTGCGAACTGTCAGTTTGGACATGAATTGGATCGCATAGGTGTGAACACCCATGCGATCTGATTTTGGTGCAGACCAAAAAAAAGGGCCCTGTGCGTGTTTGGTCCGAATGCGATGCAATATCAGCCATACTATGTGTATGGCTGAAATCGCAACGCACGGACATCGCATGTGCTTTGCACCGCACTGCAGTATCGCACAGCGCATATCGCACAGCATACTTGTGTGAACCTGGCCTAAATCAGGGTTATCAGGACACACCTTTACATGAGATCTCCCCTTAAATAAGGGTTCCCCTTTACATAGGGTTGCCACCTCATCCCTTTAAACCCGAACACATATTAATTACACAGGTTCTGTGTCTGATTAAGGTGGTAATTAAACTCACTTGGTGCCTTATCTGCATTTAATTAGCCTCAGAACCTGTGTAATTCATATGTGGTCGGTTTTAAAGGGATGAGGTGGCAACTCTACCTTTACATTAGAATCCACAGAGCTCCCCCTTACAGTAAGTGGAAATTCTGCAGACTCTAAGGGGGGTCTGTGCGGCCTCTGATGTAAGGGGGCTCTGATGTAAGGGGGGCTCTGTGCGGACTTTGATGTAAGGGGGCTCTGATTGAAGGGGGCTCTGATGTAAGGGGGGCTCTGTGCAGACTCTGATGTAAGGGGGCTCTGATGTAAGGGGGGTCTGTGCAGGCTCTGATGTAAGGGGGCTCTGATGTAAGGGGGGGTCTGTGCGGACTCTGATGTAAGGGGGCTCTGATGTAAGGGGGGTCTGTGCGGACTCTGATGTAATGGGGCTCTGATGTAAGGGGGGTCTGTGCGGACTCTGATGTAAGGGGGGTCTGTGCGGACTCTGATGTAATGGGGCTCTGATGTAAGGGGGGTCTGTGCGGACTCTGATGTAAGGGGGGGTCTGTGCGGACTCTGATGTAAGGGGGGTCTGTGCAGACTCTGATGTAAGGGGGGGATCTGTGCGGACTCTGATGTAAGGGGGGGATCTGTGCGGACTCTGATGTAAGGGGGAGTCTGTGCAGGCTCTGATGTAAGGGGGGGGTCTGTGCAGGCTCTGATGTAAGGGGGGGGGTCTGTGCAGGCTCTGATGTAAGGAGGCAGGAGGAGCTGGAGATCTGCACAGTGAGCAGAGAGTAAAAGGGGGTTAGGGATAATTGCAGGGGTACTGTAATATAAAGGGGCCTACCTGTAAAGGGGCACTGTAATCATTACAGTGCCCCTTTACAGTGCTGTCCCCATTAAATCACAGTGACCTTGTATATTACAATGTGGAGGACACCGACACCAGCCACCCCCCTGAATGCCTACCAAAACCAACCCCCCCCCCCCCCCCCCCGGTTCCTGGAAAAATTGGCTGCTCAGTCTTAAATGCCCAAGCCTATTTTTTGTCCCAGTCCGGGCCTGATTACAATGCTTTATTATCTCCCTTGTCTTACCCCAAATTATGGCCCGTTAACTTTAGTGCCCGTTTGCTAGTCTGTTTCCGAAGTAAAAATTTTGCCCTGTTAACCAGCCAACCTTTATCACCTCCTGATTGATAACTGAAATGCACCCATCCCCCCATCCCTATCAGTATTAGACATGTGCACACTAAAATATTTTGTTTCGGAATTTCGTTTTCGTCCGAAAAATAAATTTATTTAGTTACTCCCGAAATTCGTTTTTATTTATTTCGTTTTTCGTTAAAAATTGCATTCGTCCGAAAATCCAAATTAAGGTCGAATCTGTCATTGAAGGCTTATGGTGTCTGTCGAATGTTCAAAGAAGATTTGACGGAGCAGCTAAACTGTACGACGCCGTATAGCTTACCTGCTCCATCGAATCTTCTTAGAACTTTCAACAGACACCATAAGCCAAAGTATGTGTGTACTTAGTTCTAGCTATTTTACTGCTCCTCCTCTTTGGTTACAATCAGCCAATAACATTCATCATCATCATTATTTTTATTTTACTTCCCCCACCCAATTCCAGCAGAGATCTTTTCTCTCCTACAGTACTTCAAATCTTTTCTTTCCTACGTCGAATCTTTCTCCCCTATGTCGAATCTTTTCTCTCTATATAGAATAATCTTGGACTAATAGAGTTAAGGTTAGGCACATTCGACCACAGGTTTGATGGACACAGATTGTTGTTGTCATCATCATCATGTCGAATCTCCTATCTATATCGAACTGTTGTAGCAACAAAAACAAAAATAAAGCATTCGTTTATGTCGGATCTTTTGTTTTTCGGATTCTGCACTTTCGAAAATACCTGAAATTCGGACGAAAATGCATTTGGATGAAAACGAATGCACATGTCTAATCAGTATAAATATAAGCATCTTTTGGAGGAAGCATTTGCAGTGGGCACATTTGCAACTGGGGCTCTTTCTCAAAGTGGGGCTATTTCTATAAGTGGGAGCACTTCTGACTCTGCACTTCAGCGAATGCACAAAGCAAATGAACACAAGAAAATAGTTTGAAAAACACCAGACAGACATCAGGTGACCTTGTTTACCCCTTCAGCTCTTTCTCCTTGTAACATGCACTCTCTACCACTCTTTTTGACAGCTGTGTCCTCTATCCTTAAACTATCTCTCCTTCACCCCCCTCCCCCCCCACAACATATATATATCACCCTCACTTCTGTCCTCTCCTTATTACTGCACCCACCAACTCCTGCTAATTCTAAATCCACACACTCAAAAAATCTCCAGGAACCTGGGCCATGTCCCTTCATATAAATCCCACTCCCATATTACCTCCCTCACTCTCCTGCTTCTCCTAACCTCTGGAGATGTATCCCCAAACCCTGGGCCTCCATCATTTAACTGTACCCCATGCACCCATCACCCTGCACCCTCTGGTAGCAGCCACAATCAACACAATTGAGTTCCCATTTCTATTCTTACCAAGACCAGACTCCAACAGAGAGAGAGGAAGTGGAGAAGAGAATCCAGAGTCTGCAGGAATGCAGGAGGAAAGTACAAGGAAAAGCAAAGGATGAAACAGAGAGACTCACTGTCCTGTTCAGAGATCTCAGGAGTAGGGATGAGCCGAACACCCCCCGGTTCGGTTCGCACCAGAACCCGCGAACGGACCGCAAGTTCGCACGAACGTTAGAACCCCATTGACGTCTATGGGACTCGAACGTTCGAAATCAAAAGTGCTCATTTTAAAGGCTAATTTGCATGGTATTGTCCTAAAAAGGGTTTGGGGACCCGGGTCCTACCCCAGGGGACATGTATCAATGCAAAAAAAACTTTTAAAAACGGCCGTTTTTTCGGGAGCAGTGATTTTAATGATGCTTAAAGTAAAAAAAAAAAAGTGAAATATTCCTTTAAATATCGTACCTGGGGGGTGTCTATAGTATGCCTGTAAAGTGACGCGTGTTTCCCATGTTTAGAACAGTCCCTGCACCAAATGTCATTTTTAAAGGAAAAAATCTCATTTAAAACTGCTTGCGGGTTTAATGTCATGTCGGGTCCTGGCAATATGGATGAAAATCAGTGAGACAAACGGCATGGGTACCCCCCAGTCCATTACCAGGCCCTTTGGGTCTTGTATGGATATTAAGGGGAACCCCGCACCCAAATTAAAATAAGGAAAGGTCCCTATATACTCTGAACAGCAGTATACAGGCGGTGCAAACAAGACAGGGACTGTAGGTTTGTTGTTAAGTAGAATCTGTTTGTAATTTTGAACATTTTTAATGTGTTTAGCTCCAGCCAAAAAATCTTTTCTAAGCTTTTTGGAAAACATAGGGAAGGGTTATCACCCCTGTGACATTTGTTTTGCGTCTTTCCTCCTCTTCAGAAGATTTCACCTCACTTTTTTGTCCCAATGAAAAATGTTTTTTGAAAATTTGGGTTTTTTTGTGGAACAAGGATTGGAAAGCATCAGTGGAAAGGAGAAATTGTTTTCCCATATTAACTCTTACATGAGAGAATTTCCCTTCCTATGGGTAGATTTCATCTCACTTCCTGTTGTCTCCTTCCGTTTGCAAGTAGGAGTCGTTTGTAAGTTAGATGTTTGAAAGTAGGGTCCTGCCCTATATACTCAGCAGAAATTTGGGCCTTAGGTGTTGCTGTGGCCAAAACACTGTAAGCCCTCACAGGGCCCTGCTGTGAAATATTAGATCAAGAATTGTAATTACATGCCCCTGTTGAACAGGAGCTGAAAAATTAGGCCTTAGGCACTGGTGCTGGTGCCACAACACTGCAACCCCTCACAGACACTCTAGTTGGAACGCAGGAACGAGCCCTGCTGCAAAGTATTGCATCAAAAATTGTAATTACACGCCCCTGTTAGACAGGGGCAGAAAAATTGGGCCTTAGGCACTGGTGCTGGTGCCACAACACTGCAACCCCTCACAGACACTCTAGTTGGAATGCAGGAACGAGCCCTGCTGCAAAGTATTGCATCAAAAATTGTAATTTCACGCCCCTGTTAGACAGGGGCAGAAAAATTGGGCCTTAGGCACTGGTGCTGGTGCCACAACACTGCAACCCCTCACAGACACTCTAGTTGGAACGCAGGAACGAGCCCTGCTGCAAAGTATTGCATCAAAAATTGTAATTTCACGCCCCTGTTAGACAGGGGCAGAAAAATTGGGCCTTAGGCACTGGTGCTGGTGCCACAACACTGCAACCCCTCACAGACACTCTAGTTGGAACGCAGGAACGAGCCCTGCTGCAAAGTATTGCATCAAAAATTGTAATTTCACGCCCCTGTTAGACAGGGGCAGAAAAATTGGGCCTTAGGCACTGGTGGTGGCGCCCAGAACCAAAAATGTTCTTACAAGCTATCAGCGTGATGATTGAGGAGGAAGAGGATAATTACTCAGGGATAATCACTCAGCATCAGCATAGGCAGTCTTTGAAGGGATCTGAAAAAAATTATTCAGTTACATCAGCATCAGGTGCTTGGTAGCTGGTGGTGATCCAAGACTGATTCATTTTTATGAAGGTCAGCCGATCGACCGAGTCAGTGGACAGACGCACCCTGTGATCGGTTACCACGCCTCCAGCAGCACTGAATGTACGTTCCGAAAGAACGCTGGATGCAGGACAGGCCAGTAGCTCAATTGCATACTGTGCAAGCTCTGGCCAGTGATCCATCCTCAAGACCCAGTAACCCAGAGGATTTTCGGTGGGAAAGGTGTCCAAGTCTGATCTTGCCCCTAGGTATTCCTGCACCATGTAAAACAGACGCTGGCGATGGTTGCTGGAACCGATCATACCTTGGGGCTGCGGACCAAAAAATTGTCTGAACGCATCGGTCAGACGGCCACCTTCTCCACCGCTCCTTCTTTGACTGACCGAAGCCTCAGCAACACGTTGTCCAGAAACAGGAGTTTGTAACCTCCCAGTCTCTGGGAACGCGTTGCACAGACCTTTCTGCAAGGCCTCCCGAAGATGTTTCATCCTCTGCTCCCTCTGCGATGGCAAGATAAGGTCCGCAACCTTACCCTTGTAACGTGGATCAAGGAGGGTTGCCAGCCAGTATTGGTCCTTCTCCTTGATACCACGAATACGAGGATCCTTACGCAGGCTTTGCAGGATCAGGGAGGCCATGCAGCGTAGGTTTGCTGAGGCATTCGGTCCGGAGTCCTCTGGGTCACTAAGGACAACAACGTCCGCAGCCACCTCCTCCCAGCCACGTACAAGTCCATGTGTTCCTTGGGACTGATCCCTTAAAGACTGCTGATGCTGAGTGCCAGGCTCCACCTCCATACTGACACAATCTTCCTCCTCCTCCTCCTCCTCCTCCTCCTCCTCGTCCTCTTCCTGTGTGATCGGCGGGCACGCAGGAACACTGTCTGGATAAAGGGGGCCTTGAGAGCTAAGGAAGTCCTCCTCTTCCTGCCTCTGTTCTGCCTCAAGTGCCCTGTCCATTATTCCACGCAGCGTGTGCTCCAACAGGTGGACAAGGGGGACAGTGTCACTGATGCATGCACTGTCAGTGCTCACCATCCTCGTGGCCTCCTCGAATGGTGACAGGACAGTGCATGCATCCCTGATCATGGCCCACTGGCGTGGGGAAAAAAAACCAAGGTCCCCTGACCCTGTCCTGGTGCCATAGTCGCACAGGTACTCATTGATGGCCCTCTGCTGCGTGTGCAGCCGCTGCAGCATGGCCAACGTCGAGTTCCACCTGGTGGGCATGTCACAGATTAGGCGGTTCTTGGGCAGGTTAAACTCCTTTTGGAGGTCCGTCAGCTGAGCACTGGCATTATATGACCGGCGGAAATGCACAGAGACTTTCCTGGCCTGCCTCAGGACATCCTGTAAGCCCGGGTACCTGCCCAAGAACCGCTGCACCACCAAGTTAAGGACGTGAGCCAAACAGGGCACATGGGTCAGTTGTCCCTGTCGGAGGGCAGAGAGGAGGTTGGTGCCATTGTCGCAAACCACCATTCCTGCCTTAAGTTGGTGTGGCGTCAAACACCTCTGAACCTGCCCCTGCAGAGCTGACAGAACCTCTGCCCCAGTGTGGCTCCTGTCCCCCAAGCACACCAGCTCAAGCACCGCATGGCATCTTTTGGCCTGCGTACTTGCGTAGCCCCTTGAACGCCTACGGAGCACCGCTGGTTCCGAGGAAGAGGCCATGGAGGAAGAAGAAGAGGAGGGGGTGGAGGAGAGAGGTGTGTCACAATCAGCATTTTGGAGGCGTGGTGGCGGAACAACCTCCAACACTACTGCACCTTGTCCTGCATCCTTCCCAGCTGCCAGCAGAGTCACCCAATGCGCCGTGAAACTTAAGTAACGTCCCTGTCCATGCCTGCTGGACCATGAGTCAGCGGTAATATGCACCTTACCGCTGACCGCCCTGTCCAGCGAGGCATGGACATTGCCTTCCACATGCCGGTAGAGAGCCGGAATCGCCTTCCGTGAGAAAAAGTGGCGTTTGGGTACCTGCCACTGAGGAACCGCACATTCCACAAACTCACGGAAGGGGGCAGAGTCTACCAACTGAAAAGGCAGCAGTTGAAGTGCTAGCAATTTTGCCAAGCTAGCATTCAACCGCTGGGCATGTGGATGGCTGGGAGCAAACTTCTTTCGGCGGTGCAGCAGCTGGGGCAGGGAAATTTGCCTGGTACAATCTGACGTCGGTGTACCAAAAGCAGATTGCCCACAAGTACTTGGCTGTGACACACCTAATTCTACACCTTCATTCCTCTCACTGCAGGTCTCAGAGAGGACTGAAGGTCTAGTGGGGTTGGAAATCTCAGCTGATGAGGAGCAAGGAGAGATCCTCTTTGTTCTTTGGTGTGGGTCTTTCAGATACGCTTGCCAACGAACTGCATGGCAGGTCAACATATGTCTGGTCAAGCATGTGGTACCCAAGCGGGAGATGTTTTGGCCACGCGAGATACGCTTGAGACATATGTTGCAAATAGCAGCGGTGCGATCTGATGCACTCGTCTCAAAAAAGGCCCACACCAAAGAACTTTTTGAATAACGCGCAGAGACTGCAGCGCCCTGCACATGTGGAGCTTTGGGGTGTGATGCAGTCAATGTGCTGCCCTTAGGCTGGCCCCTGGAGGGCATCCTGCCTAGTTGGTGATGTGCCACCTCCTCCTCCTCCTCCTCCTCCTCTCTCCTATCAGGCACCCACGTTGAGTCAGTGACCTCATCATCCCCTCCCTCCTCATCACTGGAGCAAACCTGGCAGTATGCTGCAGCAGGGGGAGCATGACTGCCAGATTGCTGTCCTTCTTGGGCACCCCCTCTGTCCGTGCTCATGTTACTGCCTTCATTGAGCTCAGTATCATCATCAGAGCCTTCCAAACGCTGGGCATCCTCCTGGAGCATGTACCCAACACTGTGGTCAAACAGTTCAAGGGAATCCTCATGAGGACATGGTGGAGCTAGGGAAGGAGTCACTGATGACATTGAGCTGAGGGAAGAGGCCGCTGCTTTGCCAGACAAAGCACCCTGGGCATGGGTGAGAGAGGATGAGGAGGATGAGGACGGCTTGGTCATCCACTCGACCAAGTCTTCCGCATGTTGCGGCTCAACACGGCCAGCTGCCGAAAAAAAGGCCAAGCGTGTCCCATGGCCACGTGCTGATGAGGATGCACCGTCTCCACGACCAGCACTAGACACAGAGCCTGCTTGCCCTCTCTTATTGGCTTGTGACTGTCTGCCTCTCCTTCTTGGCCTTCCAGACATACTAATGGCCTGTAGCTGCACTAAGCTGGGATAGAACACCTGTAATTTTCTTCAGGTAGCTTTATATACTGTAACCAGACAAGCCTGCCTGTCAGTAGGAAGATAACAGGAACGGATCTAGCTGAACACTGTGAGCAGGACGTACTGCACTAAATGTATATAGCAGGAACGGATCTAGCTGAACACTGTGAGCAGGACGCACTGTACTAAATGTAAATAGTCTAGCTGCCTGACCGTGGTACTAATAGGATCAAAAAGAACACCTGTAATTTTCTTAAGGTAGCTTTATATACTGTAACCAGACAAGCCTGCCTGTCAGTAGGAAGATAACAGGAACGGATCTAGCTGAACACTGTGAGCAGGACACACTGTACTAAATGTAAATAGTCTAGCTGCCTGACCGTGGTACTAATAGGATCAAAAAGAACACCTGTAATTTTCTTCAGGTAGCTTTATATACTGTAACCAGACAAGCCTGCCTGTCAGTAGGAAGATAACAGGAACGGATCTAGCTGAACACTGTGAGCAGGACACACTGTACTAAATGTAAATAGTCTAGCTGCCTGACCGTGGTACTAATAGGATCAAAAAGAACACCTGTAATTTTCTTCAGGTAGCTTTATATACTGTAACCAGACAAGCCTGCCTGTCAGTAGGAAGATAACAGGAACGGATCTAGCTGAACACTGTGAGCAGGACGCACTGCACTGAATGTAAATAGCAGGAACGGATCTAGCTGAACACTGTGAGCAGGACGCACTGCACTGAATGTAAATAGCAGGAACGGATCTAGCTGAACACTGTGAGCAGGACGCACTGCACTGAATGTAAATAGCAGGAACGGATCTAGCTGAACACTGTGAGCAGGACGCACTGCACTGAATGTAAATAGCAGGAACGGATCTAGCTGAACACTGTGAGCAGGACGCACTGCACTGAATGTAAATAGCAGGAACGGATCTAGCTGAACACTGTGAGCAGGACGCACTGCACTGAATGTAAATAGCAGGAACGGATCTAGCTGAACACTGTGAGCAGGACGCACTGCACTGAATGTAAATAGCAGGAACGGATCTAGCTGAACACTGTGAGCAGGACGCACTGCACTGAATGTAAATAGCAGGAACGGATCTAGCTGAACACTGTGAGCAGGACGCACTGCACTGAATGTAAATAGCAGGAACGGATCTAGCTGAACACTGTGAGCAGGACGCACTGCACTGAATGTAAATAGCAGGAACGGATCTAGCTGAACACTGTGAGCAGGACGCACTGCACTGAATGTAAATAGCAGGAACGGATCTAGCTGAACACTGTGAGCAGGACGCACTGCACTGAATGTAAATAGCAGGAACGGATCTAGCTGAACACTGTGAGCAGGACGCACTGCACTGAATGTAAATAGCAGGAACGGATCTAGCTGAACACTGTGAGCAGGACACACTGCACTAAATAGTCTAGATAGAAGATAACAGGAACGGATCTAGCTAAACTGAATACAGTGTATATATATATATGCAACACCTGGGATGCATATATATACACAATACACTGTAAGTGCAGCTAACTGACTGACTGTTCTGCCTAATCTATCTAACTCAAATCAAATGACACTGTCTCTCTCTCTCTCTATCTCTCAGCACACCGGAACACACACTACACAGGGCCGCCGTGCAGGCGGCCTTATATAGTGTGGGGTGTGTACTAAATCCCCTGAGCCATAATTGGCCAAAGCCACCCTGGCTTTGGCCAATTACAGCTCTCTCTACTGACGGCGCTGTGATTGGCCAAGCATGCGGGTCATAGTGCATGCTTGGCCAATCATCAGCCAGCAATGCACTGCGATGCCGCAGTGAATTATGGGCCGTGACGCGCCACACGAATTTGGCGCGAACGGCCCATATCGTTCGCAATTCGACGGACGGTCGAACAGCCGATGTTCGAGTCGAACATGGGTTCGACTCGAACACGAAGCTCATCCCTACTCAGGAGACATCTGGAAGACCTAGAGAAGAGAGTCCTGAGTGACATTTACGGGCAGGTAGAGAGGGTCTCTTAGGGTTGCCACCTTTTCTTCAAGCCAAACCCGAACACTTTTGCAGCACAGGGCATTTTTTGCCGTTGCAGTAAACACTATAGGTTTATAAAAAAGACTTGGGACACATTTGAGTGCCCAAAGGAGAGTAGTAATATAGCGCACAGAGCGCACCAGTGGGTGTGGCCAAATTGCTCTTGCTGACATCATCACCCCACCCTTTAGTGATGCCAGACCTGCCCCCAAACAGCCGCCCGCAGTGGCAACACACTATCTCGGTTACTTGGGGAGCCACAGTCTGGTCTGAATAATGTGTTCGGGTTTCAGGTGGACTGAAACCCGGACACATGATTCAAAACCTGAACTGTCCGGGTGAATGGTGGACAGGTGGCAACCCTAGGGTCTCTCAATCACTGTCTGATATGATCCAATAGCTGGAAATAAAGAAGGTCAAGCTGTCCGGGAAGATGCGTCACATTGAGATGCTGTGTAGGCCTCATGCACACGAGACACTGTTAAACGCACGTTCAGAGGCAGTTGGACACTTTTTTCACCTGCCCCTGAACCCATTCAATGTTATCCTATGCGTCCATGTACACAGTCTCGTTTTTTGGTGTTTTTAGGCAGTTGCATTTAACCTAGTTTTCCAGAAGCAAAAAAATGGGTTCAGACGCAAAAGTTTTCCATGTTTCAGACGCCAAACGCAGCTAAACACGGCTAGACGCCGGTACCACGTTTAGCCGCGTTTGCGTTTAGAAGTGTTTTTAAAGGAACATTTTACGACCCGATTTTGGGGCCCCATATCTCGGGGATACTTGGTGCTAGGAACCCCACAAACACAGTGGAACTAGCACTACAACATATCCAAATTTGGGGTTCCTAGCACCAAGTAGCCCCGAGATACGGGGCCCCAAAGTCAGGGCGCAAAAATGTCATTCTCTGCTCTGCAGACGCTTCTAGATGAAAAAAGCGGTTAAACGCGGCAAAACGGCCGTTTCCAAATGCCGGTATCAGCTTTTAAAAACATGTGTTCAGCAGAGTTTGCACCGGCATCTCGTGTGCATGAGCCCTTAGACCTCATGTACACTGTTGCTGGTAAACGGACGTTTAGGAGCAGTTGGGCATTTTTTTCAGTTGCCCCTGAACTCTCCTCTATGTTATCGTATCAGCACATGTACACAGGGTCGTCTACAGTCGTTTCTAGGTAGTTGAGTTTAGAAGCTTTTTTTTGGAAAATGCGTTCAGGACTGATGTTCAGAGGCATTTGAAACGCCAAATGCCTGTAACAGCTTGTAAACGGTTACTAGGGTTTAGCAGCGCCTTCATTTTAACAAAAAGCAAAACGCTTTTAGGCACAAAAGCGGCCAAACGCGACTAAATGCAGCATTGTAAACGCGGCTAAACGATCATTTTTAGATGACTGTTTCTAGCTGTCAAGTTTAATCGTTCAGGGGAGGTTGAACAACATCCTGTGTATATGAAGCCTTATGCCCCGTACACACGATCGGACATTGATCGGACATTCTGACAACAAAATCCATGGATTTTTTCCGACGGATGTTGGCTCAAACTTGTCTTGCATACACGCGGTCACACAAAGTTGGTCGGAAATTCCGAACGTCAAGAACACGGTGACGTACAACACGTACAACGAGCCGAGAAAAATGAAGTTCAATAGCCAGTGCGGCTCTTCTGCTTGATTCCGAGCATGCGTGGAACTTTGTGCGTCGGAATTGTGTACACACGATCAGAATTTCCGACAACGGATTTTGTTGTCGGAAAATTTGAGATCCAGATCTCAAATTTTGTGTGACGGAAATTCCTATGGAAAATGTGTGATGGAGCCTACACACGGTCGGAATTTCCGACAACAAGCTGCCCTAGGCCTGACTAAACTCATGCACCCCCTAATTTAAATACGACCCACCCCTTCCTGTCAAGGCCACACCCCCTCCTGTTTAAGACCTGCTTGGCACATGCACAAAAGTAATAGTAATTGTACCTGCTGTCCTGGCCGCCGCCTGGGGGTTTCCGTCATCCTCCTCCTCCTCCTCTCTCTCAGAGAGAACAGGACTGGGCAGAAGATGTAATGTAAGGATGCTGCGCGGAGGAGGGTAGGCGGAGCTTTAATTCAATTACATGCACCCGGTCTGGCCAGTCACCGGCCATTTATGGTGGCGTCAGTCGCTTCCAACCCCCCCCCCCCCACCAGCCCCATACTCAGGGATAGACACGGACCAAGGCCGTGGTGGACATTTTCAAAAATACAGACCTTAGTGAAGGACTCAGGGTGGGACTGGCTTGCGACTGGGGGGTCAGTGCAGCGGCCTCCCCAGCACGGGAGAAAAAGTACAGAGCCGAGGAGGAGAAAATAAGGAAAGAAGGTGCTGCTGGTCTGGGTTGGTACCTACCTAGGTGTTTTTGCACGTGTAATGATGATTGCAATCATATCTACATTCTGCAATCATCAGTACAGGCCAGGGCCCTGCTAGTTGAAGTGGTGATGAACTCATTCAGGAAAACGTGGGCTGTAGCATCACTAGTGCAGGTTTGCAGAAGCTGCAGGTCTGTTTGATGCAGTGCCAAGCAAAGCAAACGCTTCCCTGAAAACTTTTCAGGGAAGCATTTGCTTTGCTTGTTTTTTTCTCCTTCCCTGGGGTGGCCGCTGCACTGACCCAGGGCTGTCCTAAAGCATGAGCACTCCTGGGCACTGCCCAGGGGCCCTAGGTGCATGGGGGGCCCCATGATAATCTTGCATTACACTGACTTTGCCAAATGTCCCGGATTTGCTGGGACAGTCACACGTTTTATTAAGATGTCCCGGGATGGCTGTGTCCAAGGCAGCGTCCTGAAACCTGTACTGTGCCCTCCTGATCCCAGTATTGTGTCCCCTCCCCCCCACACTGTGCCCTCCTGATCCCAGTATTGTGCCCCCCCCGCCCCAATACTGTGTGTCCTGCCTCCCCATCTGTACTGTACCCTTTGTGTGAATTAGCCTTTGATTTTTGGCATGTTTTATTATTGTTTAAAACTGATTTTATTGAAAGTACTAATAAATATATGAAAATATTTAATTCTATCAACTATTTTTACTTTAATTCTTGAAAGTAGATGCATATATTGGGGCAGGCTGATAGGGGCCAAGGGTGTTACTTTGCCCAGGGGCCCATGATGCTATTAAGACGGCCCTGCACTGACCCCCAGTCCCAGACCAGTCCCTCCCATCCTGTGACTGTCCCTGCTCCAGTGCTCCCTCAGTCAGAAGAACAACAAGACAAGAGTCCACAGTGGACACTGCGCATAACTTACTTTCTGGCTGCTCCACTCCGCGTCAGTCAGATCAGCCTCATGCTCAGACAGTCGGCTCCTTGGGCAGCTTGAGCTGCCTTTCAGCTTCTTCCTCCCCGCCGTGAGGCCCACAACCCACGCTGCTGGCTCTGCACAGAATCCCAGCCCCTCCCTCAGCAGGAGTCAGGATGAGTGGGCAGCGGTGCGCCAAGGCCTGACGGATCTACACAGACCCGTATAGCCTAGGAGGAGAAACTAAGAGCAGAACAGTGAGTCATCACCATCATCATCTTCAAAAAAAAGTCTGCGGCAGCCACGGACACTACAAGCACCGCTCGCGGGCACCTTCCCGCCTGGTGCCGGGGGCTGTATTTGTGAGGTAGGTGGCCACGGGAGCCGTGACTTGGGGGAGTTTTTTTTTCATGCAGCCGCCCCTCACCCCCCCCCATAAAGTGCCGCCCTAGGCCTAGGCCTTGTGCACTGTGCCCATCAAATTCCACCACTGTGCCCATCAAAGGCTGCCACTGTGCCCATCAAATGCTGCCACTGTGCCCAAACGCAGCCACTGTGCCCATCAAACGCAACCACTGTGCCCATTAAACGCAGCCACTATGCTTAAACGCTGCCATTGTGCCCATCAAACGCTGCCACTGTGCCATCAAATGCTGCCACTGTGCCCATCAGACGCAGCCACTGTGCTTAAATGCTGCCACTGTGCCCATCAAACGCAGCCACTGTGCCCATCAAACGCAGCCACTGTGCTTAAATGCTGCCACTGTGCCCATCAAATGCAGCCACTGTGCCCATCAAATGCTGCCACTGTGCCCATCAAACGCAACCACTTTGCTTAAACGCTGCCACTGTGCCGTCAAATGCTGCCACTGCGCCCATCAAACGCTGCCACTGAGCCCATCAAACGCTGCCACTGTGCCCATCAAACGTAGCCACTGTGCCCATCAAACGCAGCCACTGTGCCCATCAAACACTGGTTGTACTGCCTTATCAGCAGCCCTGTGGGGAAGACTCTCTGGGGAAGAGTTCTGCAAGCAAGTGTGTGCTGGAGGAAGAGGTTGGAGCTGTAAATAGACTGTATATAGGAGAAGTTGTCCCTGAAGTTTATCTAAAGTCAAGTGGGCATCCCATAATACCCCTCATCCCCATCCAAGTTTATTACCCTCAATAAAACAAAAAATAAACAAATCCAGGGACTATTCTCTGACTCTGAGTGAACGTGAAAATGTGGCGTGCCTGGCTGTGCAGGGTGAGGCCCATGAGGATGAGGTTCATCTGAGGCCCTTAAGGGGGGTTCACTACATGTACACCCATGGCCTTGCCTTTCAGGTAAAAACGCGGCTCAGCTGTAGGGTTTGCTGCCCTTCCCCCCAACCAATAGTGTAAAAAAGCATTAAGACAGGTGCTCTTTTTTTATTTTTATTTTACTCAACGAAAGAGCAATGTTGGTTGGTTTAATGTGTTTATAAACAGAAGATCCACAGCTGATGTAAAAATAATCAAATTCGGGGCTAATTGAATCAATTAGGATGTATGGAGTTCAGGGCGTTTAAAGAAGGTGCTTAATTGGCAAAATAAATAATTAGGCTTATTAGTGGATTAATGATTTAAATCACAGCGGTGTTCACAAGTTTTCAAGTTGTTGTTTGTTGTGATAATTAATGGAGGCAACTTAAAGAGGTCACTTAATCTGCATCCAGAAAAGATCCAAGGATCCAAGGGCCCAGGCTATCTCTTAAAGCTGAACCCCAGTTATGGATCCATTGCATGATTACATTGGTCCGTACCATTGCATTATGCCAAACCTGTGGGACGGCTGTGGAAGCAGAAAAGCACTGAAGTTGTCTCTGATACTACGGTGATTACCGCTTTCTTCCGGGTCCTGTGCCGAGCCCAGGGCCATCTTTAATGTGGGGCAAACGGGGCATATGCCCAGGGCCCTGTCAATGTTGGAGGGCGGGAGGAGAGCCTTGTACTTGGAGGAGTGGAACTCTGTACTGCAATCGGGGGGCAGGGGAAGAGCCGTGTACTCTGTGCCTGGCGCACTCCTACACTCTGCACCTGGCACACTCCTGCACTCTGCGCCTGGTGCACCTCTGTACTTTGTGCCTGGCGCACTCCTACACTCTGCACCTGGCGCACACCTGCACTCTGCCCCTGGTGCACCTCTGTACTCTGAGCCTGGCGCACTCCTGCACTCTGTGCCTGGCACACCCCTGCACTCTGCGTAGGGCGCACCCCTGCACTCTGTTCATGGTGCACCCCTAAACCCTGTACATATTGCACCCCTCAACCCTGCAACCTGTATGTAGTGCACCTTTCAACTATGCACTCTTTATGTAGTGCACCCCTCAACCCTGCACTCTGTACATAGGGCACCCTTCCATGTTAGTGCAGTTGGGCCACACTCACAATTTGATGCAGGGGTAATGATGTACAGTAACCTTTAGCAACCAATTAGTGAGCAATAATGATTTGCAATGATCTCTAGAAACCTATCAATGAGCAGTAATGACGTGCAGTAACCTCTAGAAACCAATCAGTGAGTGGTAAGGATGTGCAGTAGCCTCTAGCAACCAATTAGTGAGCGGTGATGATGTGCAGTAACCTCTAGAAATACTAATCTAGAGGAATAATGAACCATCATTGGTGTCAGTGGTAGGAATAGAGCCCCATCATTGGTGTCAGTGGCAGAAATGGTGCCCCTTCATTGGTGTCAATAGGAAGACTGGTGCCACATCATTGGTATCAGTGGAAGGAATAGTGCCCCATCGTTGGTTTCAGTGGAAGGAATGGTGCCCCATCATTGGTGTTAGTGGCAGGAATGGTACCCCATCATAAGTGCCAATGGAAGGAATAGTGCCCCATCATTGGTATCAGTGGAAGGATCAGTGCCCCATCATTGGTGTCAGTGGAAGGAATGATGCCCAATCGTTGGTGTCAGTGGGAGAAAAAATTCCCCATCGTTGGCGCTAGTGGAAGGAATGAGCCCCATCATAAGTGTCAGTGAGAGGAATAGTGCCTTCTATCAGTGTGAGGAATAGTGCCCCAAGGGCCACATAAAGGGAAGCAAAGGACCATTTTTGACCCATGGGCTACAGTTTTTTTTTTTATCCACGGTGGAGCAAAATCCTGAAACGAAAAAAATGTTAAGTGAACAAAAAACTTGCATGTGAAACTTACACTAAAAAGATCACTTAAGGGTAAGACTGGTCTGCCTAGCCAGAACTGACCTGCCAGACCCCGTTCTTCTAGATCAGCTGAAGCCGACCATCGAATACTAGGTTGAGGGGCTCTCACAGAGAGAGACACCCCCTGGGGTCAGAGGAAGAAGGAGCCTGAGGGCCACACAACCTCCCACTAGACGTCAGAGCAAGCCCCTGGACTCACACCCTTCATTCTAGTGAGGAAAAAACACACACAAAAGTGAAAGAGTGACAAACAATGGAGGAAAATATATAAGTGGCCGTGCAATGTGCACTGGTTGGGCCCTGAGGCCTGGAAGACAAAAATGTCCCCTGACTTAGCCAAAGGCCCAGCCCTAAAAGGCGCAGTGCAGAAAAAGCGTTTGGAGCTGCGACCATGTGTCGGTTCACACTGTGGGGTCCAACACCCAAGTGTTACTAAGAGCACCCCAGGGCGACCACTCCCAGGGGGCACAGGAACCACGGGCTCTCTGCCTTCCCAACCCATGGCCAGACCAGGTAGATCAACTCAAATCAGGAGGAACTGGACCCATCCAGTTTTCCCAAGGGGAATTACTCCCGTGACCCGTCAGCCTGTGAGCGCCGCGGTTTCTGTCCCAGCCGGTACTAGCCTTCAGAGCCCCCATCATACCAGCAAGGGTACTATATAGCTAGTGTGGAAAACAAAGTGTAACGCTAAACATGAAACAATATAACAGTGAATTACTGAAAGTATTGGTGTATACAACATATATACATGTTATGCAAACATCAAGAAATAAGTCCAATGTTCACATCAAATAAATGAATTTCCTGAAAAGTGTGTCCATCGAATAAATGAACTGATGAATCAAGGATAGTGGTGTTGCAACAAAGTGAATGTAGCCATGATCCAAGAAGATCCTCTGGTATGAAGATGTAAATGGGTACTCTTACCAGACAAGTTGGACTCACGTGCCAGCGGCAGTGGGTCAATCAGGCTTGTATAGGCCGAACGCCTTGGAATCTGAAGGTATGCCGGCTTTGGTGTAGCAGAAACCTGGAAGATGGTCGCTCCAAACGAGGTAGGTCCACTTGTCGGCAATATGGATTGAGCAAAAGACCCAGGGCTTGGCTATTTCTCCAGGCAAGAATGTGACCGCCACCCAATGGAAAGGTCCTCTGGAGACCGGAGGTAAGTGAGGGAATGAACTCGGTCAAACCGGAATGAGAAAAAAATAGGAAGACTCCATATGCTGCAGGTCAAAAATGAGATTTTTTTTTTTAAAGCACAAAACATCAATAATAGATGTGTACAAAAAATATAATTTTCTTTGTGATCACAAGATAAAAGGTTTAAAAAACAATGTGGGAAGCAAGTAACGCAAGTCCAACGCGTTTCGTCCTAACGGGCTAATGACAGCACCGCACCCCTACTGGACACTGATAAGAACAGATACTACACTTGAAACCACTTTTTTTTTTTTTTAAAGCCTGTGGTGTGTGAACACACTCAGACTCCACCCGGCGCAAAAAAAGTGCACAATAAAAAGTGAAACACAAAACGTGCACAGGGTGTAGACATGGTCCTCCTCCGAAGAGAAAGGACCCTAGCCCTGATCCCCCGGGGCGTTAGGCTTCTGACAGGAACTGGGGTACTTCACTGGCTGAAATCTGGAGGAAACCAGACGGACCCCGTTCTCTTGGAGGTCTGCCGAAACAGAACCACCCAAGTACTAGGTGGGGCTCCCCCAAACAGAGACACCATGAGAGAGGGCGAACCAAGCTGGAAGGCCATGTCCACCCCCTCCCAAGACTTTCAGGGCAGGCCTGAGGACCTACACCCTACCAGTCACGTGACAAATTGTGTACACCAATCAACAAAAAACAAAAAATGACAAACACACAAATAAAAGTGGGGGGGGGGGGGGAGTGGACAAAGTGCAAAGGTGTCATTGTGCAATACAATGACCGGCCTTCCGTCCAGGAATAAAAAATGTCTCTGGTCCTAGCCAAAAGGCTCGGCCCTAGAGGCAGGTGTGAAAAAAAAGTGTGTGTAGTGCAGTGACCTTGGTGCCAATAAACCTCAAAGTGACCCTCACTCACAGTGAGGTTTATGGCACCCCTGGACTGCCACTCCAGGGGCACATACACCACAGGCTTTTTTCAGGACCCCGCCTTCGGCCAGACCAGTGCAGCTCCATCCCTACCAGGGGGTAACCCTTCCAGCTTTCTCAAGAGGGGACCTATTCTCGGCCCTCCATTCGTTGAGAGGGTCAGACTCAGCTCCCCCCCGATACTAACCTTTTTAGGTTACATTCACACCAGTGGATTTGCATAGCCACTGCCACCCCGACCTTACCGCCATAGGTCGGGACGGCCTCCACTGGTAACTGATAAGAACAGATACTACAGTTGATCTTAGCCAAAAGGCAGAGAAGCGAGACCACTTGAGACCACCGGCCTAGATGATGCTGGACGTCCTCCAGCCAGGAAATGAGGTGGTGCTCTATCTGACTTGCTGCATCTTCTAACGCACATTGTGAGAAACTCACAGTGTGCGGTGAAATCAGAGTAAGCCCTGTCAGTCCCGTTGAGGAGTCTGTTGTCAGGGCGGGGCTCAGCCTTTCCTTTTCTGAGCTGGACGCTCAGCTGTCGGCTAATTGCCAGCTCCCATCTCTCTCCACAGTTACTCAGCTGTTGATGATATCCTGCTCTTCAGTCCTGCCTACTTAAGCCGTCCAGTCCAGAGGATCTCTGCCTTCGCCTTGGTCACATCACAGAAATCATCTCCTGCGATCCTGTTCAAGACTTGCTTTGCTGACATCCTTTCTGGCTCCAGTTTCTGCTTGCTGTTTAACTACATTGATCCCTGACTTCTGGCTTGGCTGACTATCCGTTCCGGTTACTGAACTTTGGCTATGCTTTGACTACATTTCTTCTTTTGACTTTTATTATTAAACAGGTGTGATTTAACTGTGCTTCTGTCTCCGTCTGATTTCATGGTTTTTGACACCTGTACAACTGTGTAGAACTGAAGCAGAGTTTTGCTTTAATATATTTTCCTTATAAAAGAGAGAAAAAAAGGGAAAGCACAACATTTGCCGCCGCTGCGACTCACAACCAGAAACAATCGAGCGCGCCAAACCTGATATTATGCGAGCTGACAGGTGACTTTTGTCACCGCCGAGGTTCTCCTTGAAAGTCTTGTCTTCGTAAATGTCACACTGGTTTACCTTCCCTTCTTCGAGGCACATCAGGGCTTAGAGGAGACGTCAAGCTATTTTCTTTCTCGGCGATGGGGGCGGCTCAGCGATTCACCAGACAAAGCGAACCCTGCTGTGATTCAATTTGTACATCGCTTTTCCACTTAATTGCTCATTTTTCTGCCAGACAACAACGCTTTTCACTGCCTGTTGCCGACGCCACACACAATGTTCTTTTGGGGGAAATTCTCCGCTGATAGACAACTGGAAGTGGAGCGCAATGACAAAGACTTTGCCGCTGCAGGGGAGTCGGGTCTACACACCGGAAAGTCGCGGCTGCCTTGCCCCATCCTGACATGTGCGGTAAAACGTTTGATGAAATGAAACCTCTTGCTCGCCCTTTAGGTTTATTGTAGGAAAGGTGCGCGCAAATAGACAGGCGTCATAAAGGCAAGCTCGACGCGTTTCGCACAACGTGCTTAACCACCTAATGACCAGGCCTTTTTTTTTTTTTTGCGATACGGCACTGCGTCGCTTTAACTGAAGTCAGTGTATTCATACATACAGCTTTGTCCCATTTGAAAAAGTTACTGCATATTTTCATGTGGTAATTTATCGCATTGAGCTGGTTGCTAAGGAGCAGACCGGCTGCCGCATCCTTAACAACAGATGACTCATCAGCTGTCAGCGGGTTCCCTGCTGACAGCTGAATGTAAAGAAAACTTAATGGAAAAAATATGGGAAAAAAACAGAGTGCCCCCCCCCACCCCCAATGCATACCACGCCCTTCAGGTCTGGTATGGATTTTAACCACTTCTGGACCGCCCACCATCGTTATACGTCGGTACTTAGCTAGCTGTCGTAACCCCGGTATCCTCTTCCTCAGTGAGCGGTCCGGTTTAAGATAAAAGTGGTCTCTGCAGTGGATTCGCCGCGAGATCACTTTTATGGGCGGCGGGAGAGGGACCCCCTCCTCCAACCACGATCCGGTGCCCTCCGCCGCTTACCGGAGCCATTGGCAGCAGCGGAGGAGATCGGATCTTCACCCTTGCTGGGCATGGAGACGAGTGAGGGGAAGATGGCCCCCACCCGTCTCCATAACAATGCAGGGCGGAAGCGACGTCAAAACGTCACTTCCGCCCATAGCTCTTAAAGGGCCATTTTTTTATTTTTTTTTAAAATGACACAATTTTTTTTTTTTAATTGCATTTTAGTGTAAATATGAGATGTGAAGTCTTTTTGACCCCACATCTCATATTTAAGAGGTCCTGTCATGTTTTTTTCTATTACAAGGGATGTTTACATTCCTTGTAATAGGAATAAAAGTGACACTTTAAAAAAAAAAAAAAAAAAAAACAGTGTAAAAATGTAAAAAAAAGGTAAAATAAATAAGAAAAAAAACGTTTTTAAACGCGCCCCGTCCCGCCGAGCTCGTGCGCAGAAGCGAACGCATACGTGAGTAGCGCCTGCATATGAAAACGGTCTTCAAACCACACATATGAGGTATCACCGCGATCGTTAGGGCGAGAGCAATAATTCTAGCCCTAGACCTCCTTTGTAACTCAAAACATGCAACCTGTAGATTTTTTTAATCGTCGACTATGGAGATTTTTAAGGGTAAAAGTTTGTCGCCATTCCACGAGCGGGCGCAATTTTGAATCGTGACATGTTGGGTATAAATTTACTTGGCGTAACATTATCTTTCACAGCATATAAAAAAAATGGGCTAACTTTACTGTTGTCTTATCTTTTAATTCAAAAAAGGGTATTTTTTCCCAAAAAAGTGCGCTTGTAAGACCGCTGCGCAAATACGGTGTGACAGAAAGTATTGCAACGACCTCCATTTTATTCTCTAGGGTGTTCGAAAAAAAATGTATAATGTTTGGGGGTTCTAAGTAATTTTCTAGCAAAAAAAAAATGTTTTTAACTTGTAAACAACAAATCTCAGAAAGAGGCTCGGTCCTTAACTACTTCCCACCCGGCCAATGTACATAAACGGCCGGGTGGGCGCTCTCTCCTTCTGAGTGGACGTTCAGGAACGTCCCTCAGAAGGAGCGGGATCGCGCGCGCGCGTGCCCGCGCAGCGGCGCGATCCCGATGCGCTTGTGTCCCCCGGACACGGCGCATCTCGGATCGGCAGGAGGGCTCTGTGATTGGCCCTCCTGATCACATGACGGCCGTGTCCAATCACAGCTGTCATGTGATGTAAACACAGCCGGTTGCTAGGCGATCAGCTCTCCTCTCCTCACACGGAAGTTGTCGCTGAGGAGGAGAGGAGAGGGGATCGCTGCAGCCGGCTGATGATCAGTGAGTATGAGCTGTTTTTTACAGCTTTTTACTCACTGATCACCAACCTAGTGTCAACACACATGTAAATACATACATGTAAAACACACACATGTCCCCACATAATGTAAAACACAAACATGTCCCCACATAATGTAAAACACACATGTCCCCAAAACACATGTCCCCAAATAATAAAAAAAGCTGTCCCCCACATATGTCACACTAAAATCACATGTCCCAATGGTAATCTGCACACATATGTACGTGATCACCTGCACACATCTGTACATGATCATTTGCGTACATATGTCCGTGATCACACAAACCAATTATTATACACTTAACAGGATTTTTTTTATCAAAAACATGTAGCAGAATGCATTTTGGCTTAAATTTATGACAAAATTCGATTTTACTGGATTTCTTTTAAAACAGAAAAAAGAAAATATTGTTTTTTTTCCAAATTTCCACTATTTTTGCGCTTATATCGCAAAAAAAAAAAAATGGAGTCGTGAATAAATACCACCAAAAGAAAGCTCTATTTGTGCGAACAAAATGATAAAAATTTCATTTGGGTACAGTGTAGCATGACCGAGTAATTGTCATTAAAAGTGCGAGAGCGCTGAAAGCTGAAAATTGGTCTGGGAAGGAAGGGGGCGAAAGTGCCCAGTATTGAGGTGGTTAAGTGGTTAAGGGAAATCTCATGCCAAAATTTAAAAAAACGCATGGCACCCCCCCTCATGATCCATACCAGACCCTTATCCGAGCATGCAGCCTGGCAGGCTAAGAATGGAGGTGGATGAGCGAGCTCCCCCCCCCTCCTGAACCATACCAGACCACATGCCCTCAACATGGGGGCTACATGGGGAGGGGGGGGCGAGCACCTTGTTATCGGGTTTTTGGATCTTCAAGTTTCAATTTTCCGAATTTACAGAATTTAAAAAATTTAGAATTTATGAATATTCGGAAAGAATTGTTAAACGGGTTTTCGTTCATTCAGATTTTTTTCCAAATGAACAAATTTGTCGAAATTCGTTAAAAGAACGAATTGGGAACTAAAAGAATTGCACACGTCTATTGAAAAGTAAGCAATTGCTGCTCCTACCTACCCTGTATAAGTTTTCTTTTTTGCATTCTGTTTGTAAGCACAGCCTGCCTGTATTCTATTGGTCATACTTGTGTATCCCCCTCCTCCTCCTCCGCCCCCTCCGCCTCCTCCGCACAGCTCTTTATTGGGAAGATCAGTGTCCTGCTGTTTCTCTGCCTCCTGCTCTTCCTCCCCTTACCACAGTCTCCATCCCTATCTCTCTAAGCCCCCTGTGCAGCTGAGAACAGATGATGTGGGAAAAAAAAAGTTATTTATTATGTTTTTTATATCTATACACAAATGTTTTGTCTTTCATGTCTATTTAAACTAATTTTTTCATCTTTCCATCTATTAAATCTTCTGCCCTTGTTGTTGTTGTTTTATCTTTGGATAGTAAAACATTTTTTTTCTGCCAGTAAATCCCTTATACAGCCCACTTCCTATTTCTTGTCTGGTCATTAGCCTAGGCATATGACATCATGCACAGCTCTCTCTCTCACTCTCCTGAGAGTTTGCCAGGAAGGTAGGGGGGTGAGTCATAAGAGGGCCAATGAGAGCTGTAGAGCTGGAGGCATGCCTCTGTGTGTCTGTGCAAATCCAGGAAGTGAACAGGCAGCAGCTTCAGCTGCCCACAGTTAAAATGGCTGCAGCCAGACTCAGTGGAGGGAGATTTCTGCAGAATATTTGGCAAGTACAGAATCACAGTATATATAAAATAATATGCAAAGTGGTTGGAGGGAAGCTTCAGAATGGCAAAGATGTTTTTATTACAAATTATGTGAGCAAACTGCAGTTCCTCTTTAAACAGAATGGGTTGTTTTATAAGGTGACGGGGTGCATATTCTTTCAAATATCAAGTCCTGATTCTCTTTGTATTTCAATAAAAAACATTGTAGCAGAAAATCTCCCGGCCTGAGTTGTTGTAGCAGTGACTATAGTTGGGAGTTCCTCCCCTTTCATCAGAAGGACACATTACTAGCACTTTGTATGAAAGGCATCAAGGTTTTCTTGTTGATGTTTTGTCAAAACCTTCGCTACAATAATCCTGCAGAGGAGCAGTACAGCCGCCGCGCCATTTCATTTCATTGACGCTTTACCTTGAAACTGAATATTACTTTTTTTTTTCAATACTGCACACGGTTTATATGAATCGTACTCATTTTATAAAGCACCATTTTACTCTACAGGCTTACAAGAAATCATTGGACCCCTGGTACTGCAAAGGAGCTTGCAATCTAATTACCAAAATCATTTATACACATGTAATGTCCGTTTAATAGGCATAAGTGGCCAATTGGTGTAATAAATAAATATTATTATCATTTCTATTCTTCTCATTATTATTATTACTATTAGTATAGTATTATTATTATTTATTATTATTATTATTGCTATTATTAATAGGAACCCTAAATAAATATTATTATTATTTACATTCTTCTAATTAGTATTATTACTATTAGTAGTAGTAGTAGTATATAATTATTTTTTTATTATTAGTAATAGGAACCCTAAATAAATCCAATTATTATTATTATTGTTATTATTATTTCTATTCTTCTCATTCTTATTATTATTAGTAGTAGTAGTAGTAGTATATTATTATTATTATTATTATTATTATTATTATTATTATTATTGTGAACCCTAAATAAATATTATTATTATTTCTATTCTTCTCATTATTATTATTAGTATTAGTAGTAGTAGTAGTAGTAGTAGTGGTAGTATATAATTATTATTGTTATTATTATTAATGGGAACCCTAAATAAATAAAACTATTATTATTATTATTATTATTATTATTATTATTATTATTAGTAGTAGTAGTAGTAGTAGTAGTAGTAGTAGTATTTTTAATTCTTCTTCCTATTATTATTATTATTATTATTATTAATAATAATGTGAACCCTAAATAAATAATATTATTGTTTATATTCTTATTATTATTATTACTAGTATTATTATTATTAGTAGTATATTATTATTATTATTATTATTATTATTATTATTATTATTATTATTATTATCGTTGTTGTTGTAATTATTAATGTGAACCCTAAATAAATAATATTATTATTTATATTCTTCTTCTTCTTCCTATTATTACTATTATTAGTAGTAGTAGTAGTAGTAGTATATTATTATTATAATAATTATTATTATTACTATTATCAGCATTATTGTATTCTTATTACAGTATTCTTCTCTGCCCCCTGCCCCAAAGAACCCCCCTATGTCCCCCCCTCCCCAAAGCACCTCCCTATGTCCCCCCTGCCCCAAAGCACCCCCTCTATGTTGAGGGCATGTGGCCTAGTATGGTTCAGAGGGGGGGGCGCCTAGCTGCATGCTTGTATAAGGGTCTAGTTTGGATTTTGGGGGGACCCCATGCGGTTTTTTATTTAAATGTTGCCGTTGGGTTCCCTTTAAGATCCATACCAGTTTCATAGGGCCTGGTATGAATTGAAAGGGGGATGACCCCCACGCTGTTTTTTCTTTTTCAGATTTTTCGATTTCTGGTAAATGTTTATTTTTTTAATTCAGCTGTAAGCGGGGGAAGCCCATCGACAAGTGATGACTCATCGGTTGTTAAGGACGCCGCGGCCAGTTTCCGGGACCCGCTCCTGAACAACCAGCCATTCACTGTGCCTTCACTGAGCCAAAGCTTTGCCCAATCAGGGCTTAGAATGCACTGTGCAGCGCGCAGTGATTTGTAGGGCACTTGGGGGGCAAACATTCCGCTGAGCACCCTCCGCAAATTCGGATGTTCTTCGAACAAGCGAACAGGGGATGTTCGGGTCCCAACTTTTGCTTCGGCCTGAACCGTTCACTCCAACTCTATTCATGTAGCAAGAAATGCCAGCAACCCGGTTGCTTCTTTTTAAATCTTTATTGAGCGCTAACAGCCGTGCAACATCTAAAGTGCTAACATGTTTCGGCCGAAGCCTATGAAGAAGGCTCCGGACGAAACACGTTGGCACCTTAGATGTCGCACTGCTGTTTGCTTCTTCTTAAATTTTTATCAAGCACTAACAGCAGTGCGACATCTAAAGTGCCAACATGTTTCGGCCGGAGCCTTCCTCATTGGCTCCGGACGAAACATGTTAGTACTTTAGATATCGCACTGCTGTTAGTGCTCAATAAAGATTTAAGAAGAAGCAATTGAGTTGCCGGCATTTCTTGTAATTTTGACGTTTATGGGACACAAACAAGCCTGAGCACCGTTATTCAGCTCATCACTCTACAATCGTGCGGTAGAGCTTAGGTGAGTTTTTTGTTTCTATTCATGAAGGTGGTTGTGTTCACTGTCCCATCGTTTCCCCATTGATAAGTAACAAAAAAATGGCCTGGCCGGAGCTCCACCTTAATGAACCCCCCCATAGGAGCCCCCCCACCCGCACCCACAGACATCCATATTCACTATTGGCACCAGAGAAGACGGATTGCCTGGCAATGGAGGGACCTTACATGGAGCACTGAGTGTAATTACACCCGGCTGAGGGATGGCTGAATATCCGTCTTCGGAGAGCGGCGGGGAATCTCTTCATACAATTAGCGCAGTCATTGGTATTGACCGTCCGGAGATATACCGAGATCTGAGAGATGTATGGAGCCGCACAGTCAATGGAAAGGTCACTTCTATAGCACAGCCCCATATATCTCACCCATGTGCCATTAACTGTGCTTGGGGGTAATATACGGGACCCTGATCAGCACTACACCTCCCTCGTTAATAACCGCCATGTGTCATGTTTACGGCTTTCTCGGTAGGACACTTAGTCAAATGCGGTTGATCCAATAAGCAATTTTACTAAGACGGTGGAGGGAATTACAGGACTGTTTTCTTAAAGGGGGCGGCAGTGTAATTATTAATGTGATTATCATATCAATATACATATTTGTTGTTCCATATTTGTATTACTGTAATCATATTTAAAAAAATTATAAATAGGATCCCAATGATGTTTTACGTTTTACCTTGAAACTGATCATTACTTTTTTTTAAAAAAATACTGCACACGGTTTATATGAATCAAACTAATTTTATAAAGCACCGTTTTACTCTACAGTGCATACAAGAAGTCATTGGACCCCTGGTGCCGCAAAGGAGCTTGCAATCTAATTACCAAAATCATTCATACACATGTAATGTCCATTTAATAGGCATCAGTGTTTTTTTGGTTGGTAACTTTATGGGATGTTAGGAGTGATATTCTCCATATTACTCACAGGTAAGGGTTCCTTTAATGTAGATGTGAACCCTAAATAAATATTATTGTATTTTTTAATATTATTATTATTATTATTATTGTTACTGTTATTAATAATAATAATGTGAACCCTAAATAAATATTATTATTATTTCTATTCTTCTCATTGTTATTATTACTATTAGTAGTAGTAGTGGTAGTATATAATTATTATTGTTATTATTATTATTATTATTGCTATTATTATGTGAACCCTAAGTAATATTTGTATCACTGTATAGATATATATATATATATATATATATAGATAGATAGATAGATATCTATATACAGTGCCTTGCGAAAGTATTCGGCCCCCTTGAACTTTTCAACCTTTTGCCACATTTCAGGCTTCAAACATAAAGATATAAAAAATTTTATTTTTTGTGCAGAATCACCAACAAGTGGGACACAATTGTGAAGTGGAACGAAATCTATTGGATTGTTGAAACGTTTTTAACTAATAAAAAAATGAAAAGTGGGGCGTGCAAAATTATTCGGCCCCTTTGCGTTAATACTTTGTAGAGCCACCTTTTGCTGCGATTACAGCTGCAAGTCGCTTGGGGTATGTCTCTATCAGTTTTGCACATCGAGAGACTGAAATTCTTGCCCATTCTTCCTTGCAAAACAGCTCGAGCTCAGTGAGGTTGGATGGAGAGCGTTTGTGAACAGCAGTTTTCAGCTCTTTCCACAGATTCTCGATTGGATTCAGGTCTGGACTTTGACTTGGCCATTCTAACACATGGATACGTTTATTTGTGAACCATTCCTTTGTAGATTTTGCTGTATGTTTGGGATCGTTGCCTTGTTGGAAGATAAATCTCCGTCCCAGTTTCAGGTCTTTTGCAGACTCCAACAGGTTTTCATCCAGAATGGTCCTGTATTTGGCTGCATCCATCTTCCCCTCAATTTTAACCATCTTCCCTGTCCCTGCTGAAGAAAAGTAGGCCCAAACCATGATGCTGCCACCACCATGTTTCACAGTGGGGATGGTGTGTTGAGTGTGATGAGCTGTGTTGCTTTTACGCCAAACATATCGTTTTGCATTGTGGCCAAAAAGTTGGATTTTGGTTTCATCGGACCAGAGCACCTTCTTCCACATGTTTGGTGTGTCTCCCAGGTGGCTTGTGGCAAACTTTAGACGAGACTTTTTATGGATATCTTTGAGAAATGGCTTTCTTCTTGCCACTCTTCCATAAAGGCCAGATTTGTGCAGTGTTGTCCTATGGACAGACTCTCCCACCTCAGCTGTAGTTCTCTGCAGTTCATCCAGAGTGATCATGGGCCTCTTGGCTGCATCTCTGATCAGTCTTCTCCTTGTCTGAGCTGAAAGTTTAGAGGGACAGCCAGGTCTTGGTAGATTTGCAGTGGTCTGATAGTCCTTCCATTTCAAAATGATCGCTTGCACAGTGCTCCTTGGGATGTTTAAAGCTTGGGAAATCTTTTTTTATCCAAATCCGGCTTTAAAGTTCTCCACAACAGTATTACGGACCTGCCTGGTGTGTTCCTTGGTCTTCATGATGCTCTCTGCGCTTTTAACAGAACCCTGAGACTATCACAGAGCAGGTGCATTTATACAGAGACTTGATTACACACAGGTGGATTCTATTTATCACCATCAGTCATTTAGGACAACATTGGATCATTCAGAGATCCTCGCTGAACTTCTGGAGTGAATTTTCTGCACTGAAAGTAAAGGGGCCGAATAATTTTGCACGCACCACTTTTCAGTTTTTTATTTGCTAAAAAAGTTTAAAATATCCAATAGATTTCGTTCCACTTCACAATTGTGTCCCACTTGTTGGTGATTCTTCACAAAAAATTTAAATTTTATATCTTTATGTTTGAAGCCTGAAATGTGGCAAAAGGTTGAAAAGTTCAAGGGGGCCGAATACTTTTGCAAGGCACTGTATGTATCTATATATATAAATAAATAGGATCCCGATGATGTCTTACGTTTTACCTTGAAACTGATCATTACTTTTTTTTTTTTTTTAATACTGCACGCGGTTTATATGAATCATACTCATTTTATAAAGCACCATTTTACTCTACAGTGCATACAAGAAGTCATTGGACCCCTGGTACTGCAAAGGAGCTTGCAATCTAATTATCAAAATCATTCATACACATGTAATGTCCGTTTAATAGGCATCAGTGGCCAAATGGTGTTTTTTTTGGTTGGTAACTTTATGGGATGTTAGGAATGGGATTCTCGATATTACCCTAAATAAATATTATTGTATTTATTATTATTATTTTTGTTATTGTTATTATTAATAATGTGAGCCCTAAATAAATATTAATATTATTTATATTCTTCTCATTACTATTATTATTAGTAGTAGTAGTAGTAGTAGTAGTAGTATATAATTATTATTGTTATTATTATTTTTATTATTGCTATTATTAATGTGAACCCTAAGTAATATTTGTATTACTGTAATGATATAAAAATATATATAAATAGGATCCTGATGATGTAATTTGCATTTTATGTCTATCAGTTATCATTCACTATGGATGTGATAGTTTACAACACAGAAAGCGGATCCCCTATTTAACATTTGAATGGGCTGTGTATAGTGGGCCTGGGGGGGGGGGGATCATTTAAAACCCTGATGTAAGGAGGGACTTTGAAGGGGACCCTAATGTATGGGGGGACTCCTAAGGCAGACTTTGATGTAAGGGGGCGGGGGACTCTGATGGGGACCCTAAAGTAAGGGTGGAACCTAATGGGGGCCCTGATATAAAGGGGACTCTGATGTGCAGGGGGATGGCAGACTTTGATGTAAGTGGGGCTCTATTGGGAACCATGATGTAAGAAAGGACTCTGATGGGGACCCTGATGTATAGGAGTACTCTAATTCTGACCCTGATGTAAGGGTGGACTCTAATGGGGACCCTTATATAAGAAGAGACTCTAATGGATACCCTGAAGCAATGGGGACTACAATGTAAGACAGGACTCTGATGGAGACTCTGATGTTATGGGGGACTCTGATGAGGACCCTGATGTAAGGGGGGGGGCTCCGATGGGGACCCTAATATAAGAGGGACTCTGATGTGTCAGGGGCACTGTTAAGGCAGACTTTGATGTAAGGGGGGACTTTGAAGGGGACCCTGATTTAAGGGTGGACACTAATAGGGACCCTGATATAAGGGGGACTCTGATGTGTAGGGGGACGGTTAAGTCAGACTTTAATGTAAGGGGGGGGCTCTGTTGGGAACCCTGATATAAGGTGGGACTCTGATGGAGACACTGATGTATGGAGGGGACTCCTAAGGCAGACTTTGATGTAAGGGTGGCTTCTGATAGGGGCCCTGATGTAAGGAGGGACTCTGATAGGGACCCTGATGTAAGGGGGGACTCTGATAGGGACCCTGATGTAAGAAGGGACTCTGATGGGGACCATGATGTAAGGGGGGACTCTGATAGGGACCCTGATGTAAGGGTGGACCCTAATGGGGGCCCTGATATAAGGGGGACTCTGATGTGTACGGGGACGGTTAAAAGAGAACTATGTTTTTTATTTTGCCCATTCATACTTACCTAGGTGGATGCAGCATCGCTCCAATGCTCCATCTGTACCCCACCCCCTCTGCACTGAGATCCGAGCGATCGAAACCACCGATGGCTCGGTTCTCACACATCCCTGAGCGGAGAGCTGCTGCCTGTCAGTCAGCATCTCTCCTCTCTGCTCCTCTACGCTCATTGGAGCACTGAGCTGTGGAGGGGGCGGGGAGCCGCCGTCTCAGGCTTTTAGTGGCTAACTGAGAGGCTGAGACAGGTGTCAGTCCGGGCACCTGGCAGATCCAGACTTTATTGTCAGGATGACGTGGTGCTTGGACTGATCTTGGCCCGCTCTCGGCTGAAAACGGGTCACAGGAGTGCAAATTGAATTTCACTCCTGTGACCCAGGGGAGAAGCCCAGACGAATGAGCTCAGGCTGGACTTTTCCTTTAAGGCAGACTTTGATGTAAGGGGGGGGGGTCTGATGTAAGGAAGGACTCTGATGGAGACACTGATGTTAGGGGGCACTCCTAAGGCAAACTTTGATGTAAAAGGGACTTCTGAAGGGGACCCTGATGTAAGGGGGGACTTTGATGGGGACCCTGATATATAGGAGTACTCTAATTCTGACTCTGATGTAAGGGTGGACTCTAATGGGGACCCTTATATGAGAAGAGACTCTAATGGAAATCCTGAAGCAATGGGTACTACAATGTTAGACAGGACTCTGATGGCGACTCTGATGTAATGACGGACTCTGATGAGGACCCTAATGTAAGGGTGAACTCTAATGGGAACCCTGATATAAGGGGGACTCAGATGAGGACCTTAAGGTAAGGGAGGACTCTAATGGGGACCCTAATGTAATGACGGACTCTGATGGGGACCCTAATGTAATGGCGGACTTTGATGAGGACCCTAATGTAAGGGTGAACTCTAATTGGAACCCTGATATAAGGGGGACTCTGATGAGGACCCGAATGTTATGGCGGACTCTGATGACCCTAATGTAAGGGGGGACTCTGATGGGGACCCTAATGTAATGGCGGACTCTGATGAGGACTTTAATGTAAGGGGGGACTCTGATGGGGACCCTAATGAAATGGCGGACTCTAATGAGGACCCTAATGTAAGGGGGGACTCTACTGGGGACCCTAATGAAATGGCGGACTCTAATGAGGACCCTAATGTAATGGCGTACTCTGATGGGGACCCTAATGTAATGGCGGCTCTGATGAGGACCCTAATGTAAGGGGGGAATCTGATGGGGACCCTAATGTAAGGGGGGAATCTGATGGGGACCCTAATGTAAGGGTGAACTCTAATGGGAACCCTGATATAAGGGGGACTCTGATGGGGACCCTAATGTAAGGGGGGACTCTGATGAGGACCCTGATGTATGGGGGAACTCATACAGCAGACTTAGGTGTAAGGGAGGGGGTCTGATGGGGACCCTGATGTACGGGGGGACTCTAATAGGAGAGATTCTCATTGGTCAGTGTGGTCACATGCTGGTGCTGACTGATGCCTACTCACCATCATGAGCATTACGATTGTACATTAGGATTGTACATTATGATTGTACATTAGGATTGTACATTATGATTGTACATTACGATTGTACATTAGGATTGTACATTATGATTGTACATTAGGATTGTACATTACGATTGTACATTAGGATTGTACATTATGATTGTACATTATGATTGTACATTAGGATTGTACATTATGATTGTACATTACGATTGTACATTACGATTGTACATTAGGATTGTACATTAGGATTGTACATTATGATTGTACATTAGGATTGTACATTACGATTGTACATTACGATTGTACATTATGATTGTACATTAGGATTGTACATTATGATTGTACATTAGGATTGTACATTATGATTGTACATTAGGATTGTACATTAGGATTGTACATTATGATTGTACACATCCTCTGTGCTGCATTTTTTAGATGCCCAAACCACACTACACCGTCTTTTATGAGCAGCAGAAGATAATCAATGGAGGGGGGGGGGGGGGGTGCAGAGTGGACGGGGGAGGAGAGGGGGAGTTTGTTTACTTTTTCATTATTTATGAAGAGGTGAACTAGCCCTTTAAGTTATTTTTTTTCCTATTCTCCACTTTACTTTGATTAACAATGAAAGAATCCAGAGGATGCGATTACCTTTCCCCATAAGCAGGAAGAGCACAATGCTGATGATTATGGGTCAATTATCAGACGTCTCTCACACCTCTGACCCCAGCGAGGGATTTGATAGGTTGGCTGAATTCCTTGGGCCCCTTTAAAGCACCGCGATTGTGATGAAAAGCGTACTTTCTTGCTATTAGCACAGCGGGCAACCGCCACTCTCTCTGCTTCTCTATCGGGAGAAAATGTATCTGTTTTTGCTTCATTAAAAAGCAAAAAATAAATAAATAAATCTTAAGAGACCATTGTCACCCACATAAAAAAAATTACAGATAAAGCACAGAAAAATTAAATATTGTGAAAAAGACAGGAGATAGAGAGATACAAAGTAACATTGTTTATAAACATTGATCAGACAGGAGATAGAGAGATACAAAGTAACATTGTTTATAAACATTGATCAGACAGGAGATAGAGAGATACAAAGTAACATTGTTTATAAACATCGATCAGACAGGAGATAGAGAGATACAAAGTAACATTGTTTATATACATTGCAGTCATATACTCTCACCGGTCACTTTATTAGGTCCCCCCTGAAGCAGAGCATGATCCCCTCCCTTCGGAGACTGGGCCGCAGAGCAGTATTCCAACATGATAACGACCCCAAACACACCTCCAAGACGACCACTGCCTTGCTAAAGAAGCTGAGGGTAAAAGTGATGGACTGGCCAAGCATGTCTCCAGACCTAAACCCTATTGAGCATCTGTGTGGAGGAGCTCAAGGTCTCTAACATCCACCAGCTCTGTGATGTCATCATGGAGGAGGGGAAGAGGACTCCAGTGACAACCTGTGAAGCTCTGGTGAACTCCATGCCCAAGAGGGTTAAGGCAGTGCTGGAAAATAATGGTGGCCACACAAAATACTGACACTTTGGGCCCAGTTTGGACATTTTCACTTAGGGGGTGTACTCACTTTTGTTGCCAGCGGTTTAGACATTAATGGCTGTGTGTTGAGTTATTTTGAGGGGACAGCAAATTTACATTGTTATACAAGCTGTACACTCACTACTTTACATTGTAGCAAAGTGTCATTTCTTCAGTGTTGTCACATGAAAAGATAGAAGAAAATATTTACAAAAAAATGGGAGGGTGTACTTACTTTTGTGAGATACTGTATATCTGGTGCATTATATACAATTGTGTCATCTTGTTGGTATCCTTTGGCGATACGAACAAATGCACATAAAATCATTCTTGAAAGACAATATCACCAAAGGAAAGCCTTGTTTGTCCTATTGAAAAATATCGCCCTGCAGGCCCTTCCCAACAGCCATTATCTGCTTGTATTTCATACAGTAGAACAGAGACTCAGTGATAATATCAGGGGGGGGTCTAAAAGAAGGCATGAGATGAAAATGGAAAAGTTTTATTTAAAAATGCCATTAGCATGTTGATGAGATGGGAAATGGAGGAATCAGAGAAGACAAAATATAAGCAGATTAATCTTTAATTAAGTATTAATGATTACAGAGCCGCATTAATCTGGGTCTTTTATACAGTACCTTTCAAAAGTAAGTACACCCCTCACATTTTTGTGAATATTTTATTCTATCTTTTCATGTGACAACACTGAAGAAATGACACTTTGCTACAATGTAAAGTAGTGAGTGTACAGCTTGTATAACAGTGTCAATTTGCTGTCCCCTCAAAATAACTCAACACACAGCCATTAATGTCTAAACCGCTGGCAACAAAAGTGAGTACACCCCTAAGTGAAAATGTACAAATTGGGCCCAAAGTGTCAATATTTTGTGTGGCCACCATTTTTTTTCCAGCACTGCCTTAACCCTCTTGGGCATGGAGTTCACCAGAGCTTCACAGGTTGTCACTGGAGTCCTCTTCCCCTCCTCCATGATGACATCACAGAGCTTTTGGATGTTAGAGACCTTGCGCTCCTCCACCTTCCGTTTGAGGATGCCCCACAGATGCTCAATAGGGTTTAGGTCTGGAGACATGCTTGGCCAGTCAATCACCTTTACCCTCAGCTTCTTTAGCAAGGCAGTGGTTATATTGGAGGTGTGTTTGGGGTCGTTATCATGCTGGAATACTGCCCTGCGGCCCAGTCTCTGAAGGGAGGGGATCATGCTCTGCTTCAGTATGTCACAGTACATGTTGGCATTCATGGTTCTCAATGATCTGTAGCTCCCCAGTGCCGGCAGCGCTCATGCAGCCCCAGACCATGACACTCCCACCACCATGCTTGACTGTAGGCAAGACACACTTGTCATTGTACTCTCTTGGTTGCCGCCACACACGCTTGTCACCATCTGAACCAAATAAGTTTATCTTGGTCTCATCAGACCACAGGACATGGTTCCAGTAATCCATGTCTTTAGTCTGCTTGTCTTCAGCAAACGGTTTGCGGGCTTTTTCGTGCATCATCTTTAGAAGATTCTTCCTTCTGGGACAACAGCCATGCAGACCAATTTGATGCAGTGTGTGGCGTATGGTCTGAGCACTGACAGGCTGACCCCCCACCCCCCCAACCTCTGCAGCAATGCTGGCAGCACTCATACGTCTATTTCCCAAAGACAACCTCTGGATATGACGCTGATCACGTGCACTCGACTTCTTTGGTCGACAATGACGAGGCCTGTTCTGAGTGGAACCTGTCCTGGTAAACCGCTGTATGATCTTGGCCACCGTACTGCAGATCAGTTTCAGGGTCTTGGCAATCTTCTTATAGCCTAGGCCATCTTTATGTGGAGCAACAATTCTTTTTTTTCAGATCCTCAGAGAGATCTTTGCCATGAGGTACCATGTTGAACTTCCAGTGACCAGTATGAGAGAGTGAGAGCAATAACACCAAATTTAACACACCTGCTCCCCATTCACACCTGAGACCTTGTAACACTAATCAGTCACATGACACCGGGGAGGGAAAATGGCTAATTGGGCCCAATTTGGACATTTTCACTTAGGGGTGTACTCACTTTTGTTTGCAGCAGTTTAGACATTAATGGCTGTGTGTTGAGTTATTTTGAGGGGACAGCAAATTTACACTGTTATACAAGCTGTACACTCACTACTTTACATTGTAGCAAAGTGTCATTTCTTCAGTGTTATCACATGAAAAGATAGAATAAAATATTTACAAAAATGTGAGGGGTGTACTTACTTTTGTGAGATACTGTATCTGCCCGGAGTTCAGGAACTTGTCTGGGTTGCAGAGTTCTCACTGGTCTTTAAATCTGCACTGCAATAAACTGTAAAAAAACAAAACTCTGAATCTGATTGGTTACCTAGAGACTGAAACTTCTCTTTTGCCTGTTCCTATAAATGGGCCCACAGGTGTCCTGGCCATGGTCAGACTAGTAAATCTATTGGACGGCTGTCATGAGGTCATAGTTGTATTGTTCAGATCCTGTCCAGTTCGGGGTCTGCTAAGTCCGTCACCTTGCATTTATGGCTCAGTGTCCCCCCCACACACACTTCTCCAGCGTGCTCCTGATATTCTGGTGTAATATGAGGCTAGCATGTTGAGCCGGGGCTCTGGGCTGTGCGCCATATTTGTGCTAATGCATTTTTTATTAGTCCTCTGTGCTGCAATCCTCCCAGTCTTTGTATCAAAGAATTAAAAAACATTCGAAAGACAAACGCATAAAATAAAAGATTAACTGGTCCTCCTTTCAGAACACATTAACCCCGCCATCTTCCCAAGATTGATATCAAGATTTAAACAAAGGAAATACCATATATCTAGTGTGTGTGTGGTGGTCACATGTTTTAAAGCTGAACTCGGGCCTTCTCTTCACTCTTGCACGGTTGTACCGGCTCCTCTCCTGGACTAGGAGGGCTTTCTTGTGATTTCACCGCACACTGTGAGCTTCTCATAATGTGCATCAGAAGCTGCAGCAAGCAGGGCCATCTTAATAGCATCATGGGCCCCTGGTCAAAATAATGCACTGGGGCCCCTACCAGCCGACCCTAATTTAAGCACCTACTCTCAAGAATTAAAGTATAAGTAGTTGACAGAATTAAACATATCTTTATGTACAGGTGGAGGTCAGAAAGGCACAGCACTGTGTTTAGGAGGGCACAGCACAGGGGGAGGCAGAAGGGCACAATACTGGGATCAGGAGGGTACAATACAAGGGGGGAGGTCAGAAGGGCACAATACTGGGGTGAGGAGGGCACAGCACAGGGGGGACAGAAGGGCACAATACTGATAATTGGAGGGCACAGTACAGGGGGGGGGGGTCAGAAGGGCACAATACTGGGATTAGGAGGGCACAGTACAGGGGAAGGTCAGAAGGGCACAATACTGGGATCAAAAGGGCACAATACTGGGATCGGGAGGGCACAGGTGGGGTCAGAAGGGCACAATACTGGGATCAGGAGGGCACAGGTGGGGTCAGAAGGGCACAATACTAGGATCAGGAGGGCACAGTACAGGGGGAGGTCAGAAGGGCACAATACTGGGATCAGAAGGGCACAGTACAGGGGGGGGGGGGTTTAGAAGAGCACAATACTGGGATCAATAGGGTACAGTACAGGGGGAGGCAGAAGGGCACAGTGCAGGGGGATCAGAAGGGCACAGTACTGGGATCACAATGGCCCAGCACAGGGGGAGTCAGAAGGGCACAATACTGGGATCAGGAGGGCACAGTACAGGGGGAGGTCAGAAGAGCACAATACTGGGATCAAAAGGGCACAGTACAGGGGGGGTCATAAGAGCACATAACTGGGATCAATAGGGTACAGTATAGGGGGAGGCAGAAGAGCACAGTACAAAGGGGTCAGAAGAGCACAATACTGGGATCAGGAGGATACAGTACAGGGGGAGGCAGAAGGGCATAGTGCAGGGGGATCAGAAGGGCACAGTACCGGGATCATTATGGCACAGGACAGGGGGGGGGGCAGAATACTGGGATCAGGAGGGCACAGTACAGGTTCTGGGATGCTTCCTGGGACACAGCCATCCCAGGACAGCTTAGTAAAAAGTGTGACTGTCCCGGCAAATCTGGAACAGTTGGAATATATGATGTAATACAAGAATATTATTGGGCCCCCATGTTCCTGGGGCCCCTAGGCAATGCCCAGGGGTGCCCATGCATTAAGACAGCCCTGGCAGCAAGTCAGAGCCCCACCTCATTTCCTGGCTGGAGGACATCCACAAGGGCCACAGGTGTGCGCAGCCTATTGTATTAGGGTGTGCACCCTAAATCTCAAACACACGTGACTATCTTTGCAGCCTCAGCTGCACGGGACAGTGAATTAATTGGTCTGTGCTGAGCAGCTTCCTGTTCATTCGCAAACTGAAGCACAGTAAACACACTTTACTATGCTTCAGTTATGAATGAACACAGTGAGTGAGTGTGCTCTCTATGTTCATCTAAAAAAGGAAAGGGCCAGTAAATGACATATTTACTAGCCCCTTCCCCCTCTCTCCAGATTGAAGGGGAGGGGAGACAACATGGGGGGAAGCCCGGGCACTAGGGGGAATCTGCACCGTACGTAGTGATTAGGATGTGCCCAGGCACACCTGGCACACCCCCTGCACATGCCTATGACAGGGGCATAGCTAAGGAAGGGGGTGGAAGGGGGTTCCAACCGCCCCTCCCTCCTCCAAATCATCTGAGGTGTAGTGCAGCAGCTAGCGCTGACAGCCCCACCAGGAATCCAAAGTCAAAACCACTCCTGCAGCCTGTCAGGTCACAGAAAGGGAGGCTGCTTCTCCCCAGCTCTAGTCACATGGACCAGCTGAGGTAGGACTTCCCTTACTCTGAACAGCCCTGGTAATGGTAAGTGTGATTTATAGAGGAGGTAGAGCAGTACTAATGGGGTAGAGATGTACTGGGGGGGATGGGAACTGGACAGGGTAGGGGAGAGCTGTACTGAGGGGAGAGTGCTGTACGGAGGGGGCAGAACTGTACTAAGGGGATGGACTTTACTAAGCAGGGGCGGCCCGTCCATTAAGGGAGCACAGGCGCCGCCCCCCCTATCCATCGCTACCTCCCCTATCCATGCGTCTAGCCCCTTTCAGGACACCGGCGCCTGGATTTTTAAAAGGGGGGGTTTGAAGCACAAATTGGAGCCAGATGCTCTAATAGGCTTCAATATAGGGAGAGAGTGCGCTCCTAGCCCACCCAGGTGTGTTACAACAGCAAATCAATATCCTCCTCCCGGCCAATCGGGAAGCGGGTTTTGACGCCGGTCACATGATTGGCTGTAAGGACAGGCGATCCTGTTGGATGCCTGAGAGGAGCCACACGGAAGCCTGCCCGCCTGCAACTAATGGGGTAAGTGCCGGGGTATGGGGGGGCGCCTACCGACGGACTGACCAACGGTGGTTGTTTGCTGCCCCCTCAAAAAAAAAAACACCAGGTGGGGGGGCTGTAATGGTGGGGGAGGAGTTGTACTGGTGGGTTGGGGGCTGCATTGGTGGGGGGGATGTACTAAGGGAGGGAATCTGTACTGAGGGGCAGAGCTGTTCTGTGGGAAAGCTATGCTTAGTGGGGAGCAGTATGCCGATAGGGGGAAAGCTATACTTAAGAAAGAACTATACTGATAGTGGGGAGCTGTATTGGGGAGGGGTTGCTGTACAGTAGGGAGCTTTACTAGAGGGTAAGAGATGTACTTTGTGAGAAAATTTGTACTAGAGGGGGGGATCTGGGGGGGGGCTTTGGTTTGAGGAGAGAGGTAATTTTTTTTTAACTGTGTCTACTGACCTGTGGATCCTTCTGTGTACTTTGAACTCCTGACCCCAGCACTCTGTGATATGTACACTCCTGACCCCTGCATTTTGTGTGTTACTTACTCCTGACACCTGCACTCTATGTCTTAATACTCCTGTATCCAGTGCATTACACACTCCCGACTCCTGCACTCCATATGTTACGTGCTCTTGACCCCTTTCCTCTTGGTCTTATGCAGTCCTAACCCCTGCTCTCTGTGTCTAACACATTCCTCATCCCTGCACTCTGTACATTACTTACCCCCGACCTCTGCACTCTGTACCTTACCTACTTCTGACCCATGTACTCTGTACCTTACTTACTTCTGACCTCTGCACTCTGTGAGTTACACACATCTGACCCTTGCACTCTGTGTGTCACACACTTGTGACCCTTATAGTTTGCACGTTATACACTCCTGACCCCTGACTCTGTGTGTTATGCACTCCTGACCTCTGCACTCTGTGTGTTATACATGCCTGACCCCTGCATTCTGTCTAATTCAGTCCTGACCCCTGCACTATGTGTGTTACACACTCCGGACCCTTGTACTCTGCATGTTACACACTCCTGACCATTGCAATCTGTGTGTTATGCACTCCTGAACCCTGCACACTGTGCGCTATGCCCTCCTGACCCCTGCACCATGCACACTACTTACTCCGGACCCCTTTGTATTACACATGCCTGACCCCTTTATTCTGTGTGTTACACACGCCTGACCCTTGTACTCTGCATGTTATTCACTCCTAACCCCTGCACTCTGTATATTACTTACTCCTGACACCTGCACTCTATGAGTTACACATGCCTGACCCCCTCATTCTGTGTGTTACACACTCATGACCCCTGTACTCTGCATGTTACACACTCCTGCCCCCTGCCCCCTGTACATTACTTACTCCTGACACCTGCACTCTATGAGTTACACACGTCCAACCCCCTCATTCTGTGTTTTACACGCTCATGACCCTTGTACTCTGCATGTTACACACTCCTGAACCCTGCACTCTGTGTGCTATGCACACTTGATCCCTGTACTCTGTGCATTACTTACTCCTGACCCCTGCTCCCTGTGCAATATTTGTTCAAGTTTTAAGACCCCTCCCTATCTTCATGGGGGCCATCTTGATCTGCCTGCACAGAGAAGCACTGAGACCCCATCACTGCATCTAACATGAGGTATGTAGTTAGAAGAGGAAGGTTTTATGGAATAATTTCGTTAGCATTTTAATGAAGGGAGAAGGGAGGAAATGGGAAAGGTAAACTATAAGCAGCTCTATGTTCAGCTTTAAAGAGTTATTCCACCCAAAACTCAATGCTTTATTTATTCCAAGATATTAGTAGGCTCAACCATATCTCAAAAAAGCTTTAACATGTTAATGTCATTTCAAAAGTCATTTTACTTTTTTTTTAAACTGCAGCTTTCAGTAAAATAATTCCTGGTGATCCTGCTATGAATGAAGGCGCATTCTCAAGCATTTTCGGTTTTGAGTTGATAACACTATGCTACTGTTTCCCAATTGGTGGCAGCTGGTGTTCAATATTTTGGATGGGGGCGGCAAACAATCCCCCCCTCACTTTCACCGCCGCCACCCCCCCCCCCCCCCATAGGAGACAGATGAGAAGGCGGCCCTACCTTAGGAGATGACGAGGATCGAGGATGAGGGGTAGGGCTGCTGTTCCTCACTCCAGCTGAGGAAAGAGCCGGGGCATGTCCTCCTGGCCAAACAGATGTTGCTTCTACTCCTCTCTCGGCCAATCAGGAGTCCTGGAATTCAGCCAATGGGGTCTTAGGACTCCCGGCTAAATGGGTCTCAGGACCCGCTTCTTGATTGGCTGGAAGGAGAATCAGTAAGACAATAGCGAATATTCATTCGCTATTGTCACACAACCGGATTGGCTTGGGACGCAGTGCTCTGCGCCCCCAGCCCACCCATTTTTGAAGCCAATTAGAGCCTCAGACTCTAATCATGTGCTTCAAAAAGAAAAAAAACCCAATTGAAATACATGCGTCCGGCACCCTGCATCTAGATTAGGGGCCGGGCACATGGATTAGGGGGGAGCGCCCCTGTGCCCTGTATATACGGGCCGCCACTGCTCCCAATCATGCTTCCAGTGGAGACTATAAGCAGCCATTTAAACGCACAGGCACAGACCACTGTTATCACCATCAGAAAACCAGGAAAGGCTGCAGAAGATCAGAAATACTGAAATGTTACAGAGGTTGAAACAAAGGGAAAAAAAATGCAAATAGTTTTTGATAAACAGTGCTTTAAAAAAACGAAATGTCATTTACTTAGAGTTTACATCTACTTTAGGTCCCGATGGAACAGTAAAAATGAATAAATGAATAAATAACTAAATTACATACATTAATGCAGCTCTGTAAGGACGTGAATTTAACCAGTTATTAACTTCTTTTAAACCTTATAGCAGTGCTGTCAGATTCGTCTGAGATTGCAGACCTTCTGTGTAGTCTGTAGGTAGGTGGAGGTGGAAGAAGGGTCAAGGCACAGAGTCTTAGGGACCACCAAAGGGTGATTGACTTTGCTGCAGAACGGCTCTCAGGTTGTAGCCCTCGAAATGACCCGTGCAGACCTCAGCCGACCAGCGAAAGAATGAGAGCGACGTACCAAATTGATAGGTGGAAGAAGGCTCGAGGCACAAAGTCTAAGGGACCAACAAAGGTTGATAGGCTTTGCTGCAGGATGGTTCCCAGGTTGCGACCCTCAGACGGACCCATGTGGACCTCAAATGACAAGAGAAAGAATGAACGCAATGTAACACATTGATAGGTGGAAGAAGGGTCGAGGCTCAGAGTCTAAGGGGCCAACAAAGGGTGACAGGCTTTGCTGCAGGACAGCTCCCAGGTTGCGTCCCTTAGACAGACCCATGCACACCTAAGAATAATCAGGGAAAGAATGAGAACAATGTATCAAATTGGTAGGTGGAAGAAGGGTCGAGGCCCAGAGTCTAAGGGGCCAACAAAGGGTGACAGGCTTTGCTGCAGGAGGGCTCCCAGGTTGTGGCACTCAAACAGACCCGTGCAGACCTCAGATGACCAGGGAAGGAATGAGAGTGACATAGCAAATTGATAGGTGAAAGAAGGATCGAGGCACAGAGTCTAAGGGGCCAACAAAGGGTGATAGGCTTTGTTGCAGGACAGCTCCCAGGTTGCGTCCCTTAGACAGACCCATGCACACCTAAGAATAATCAGGGAAAGAATGAGAACAATGTATCAAATTGGTAGGTGGAAGAAGGGTCGAGGCCCAGAGTCTAAGGGGCCAACAAAGGGTGATAGGCTTTGCTGAAGGGTGGTTCCCAGGTTAAGGCCCTCAGACAGACCCATGCAGACATCAGCTGACCATGGAAAGAATGAGAGCGACGAACCAAAGTGATAGGTGGAAGAAACGTCAAGGCACAGAGACTAAGGGGCTTCCAAGGGGCGATAGGATTTGCTTTTGGACAGCTACCAGGTTGCGACCCTCAGACAGACCCATGTGGACCTCAACTGACTAGAGAAAAAATGAATGCAATGGAACCAATTGATAGGTGGAAGAAGGGTCGAGGCCCAGAGTCTAATGCCGCGTACACATGAGCGGACTTTACGGCAGACTTTGCCCGGCGGACTTTTCGACGGACTTTACGACGGACTTTCTGAATGAACGGACTTGCCTACACACAATCCACCAAAGTCCGTCTAATTCGTACGTGATGACGTACGACCGGAATAAAATAAGGAAGTTCATAGCCAGTAGCCAATAGCTGCCCTAGCGTGGCTTTTTGTCCGTCGAACTAGCATACAGACGAGCGGACTTTTCGACCGGACTCGAGTCCGTCGGATAGATTTGAAACATTTTTCAAATCTAAGTCCGTCCAACTTTTGAGAAAACAAAGTCCGCTGGAGCCCACACACACGATCGAATTGTCCGACGAAATCCCGTCCGCCGGGCAAAGTCTGCCGTGAAGTACACTCGTGTGTACGCGGCATAAGGGGCCAACAAAGGGTGATAGGCTTTGCTGCAGGAGGGCTCCCAGGTTGTGGCACTCACAGACCCATGCAGACCTCAGATGACCAGGGAAGGAATGAGAGCGATATAGCAAATTGATTGGTGAAAGAAGGGTTGAGGCGTTGAGGCACAGAGTTTAAGGGGCCAACAAAGGGTGATAGGCTTTGTTGCAGGACAGCTCCCAGGTTTCGTCCCTCAGACAGACCCATGCAGACCTCAGATGACCAGGGAAAGTATGAGAACAATGTATCAAATTGGTAGGTGGAAGAAGGGTCAAGGCTCAGAGTCTAAGGGGCCAACAAAAGGTGATAGGCTTTGCTGCAGGATGGTTCCCAGGTTAAGGCCCTCAGACAGACCCATGCAGACATCAGCTGACCATGAAAAGAATGAGAGTGACTTACCAAAGTGATAGGTGGAAGAAAGGTCAAGGCACAGAGATTAAGGGGCTTCCAAGGGGCAATAGGCTTTGCTGTAGGAAAGCTACCAGGTTGCGGCCCTCAGACAGAACCATGCAGACCTCAGTTGATCTGGGTCAAAAATGAGAGCGACGTACCAAATTGATAGGTGGAAGAATGGTCAAGGCACAGAGTCTCAGGGGCCAACAAAGGGTGATAGGCTTGGCTGCAGGACAGCTCCCAGGTTGCATCCCTCAGACAGGCCCACATAGACCTTATTTGATCAGGAAAAGAATAAGAGCAACATACCAAATTGATAAGTAATCTGGGAAATGGGACAGGCCGATGGTCAGAGCAGGCAGAAAAGTGTGGTCACTAAGTAGGAATGGTGTTCAAGTTTGCTTCCAGTCCTATGCTACAATAAGGTAGGAACAGTCCACATGTTCGTAAACATTCTACAGCAGCCCAGAATTTGTGTAAATATGAGAAGTTGATTGCTGGCTGTCAGATAGAGAAGATTGGTTGGCTGTACAGCCGCAAAGTTGCTTCCACACACCCTGGCAACAGCGTGCCCCACCCGTGTGCACTCTCCCTCCATGTTTTCTGGGCTCCATAGTGCAATTGGTGGAACTGGGACGAGCATAGTGGGTGCAGCTGGGTAGAGGGAAAGGAGATCTCCCCTGCTAATGAGAACATGTAAAATGTCACTTTCGATTTCTGGTGTCACTTTTTCCAGCTAGTCTGACCAGGTAAGAAGCTAATGGAGTGCAATCTGTGCTCCATTCGTTTCACTGGATGGCAGGTGAGACATCAGGAGTTTCAAAGACCCCTGATTTTTTTTCATTAAAGAGAAAAAAGCATCAAATAGGAAAGATGTTCGTCCTCTATGTGAATAAAAATTAAGTTAAGTGGAAAAAGAGGTAAAAAAATATAAATTAAAGCCACACCCAAGCACTTCAAATTCCCCCATCCATACATTTTATGGAAAAATTTATGAAGCCCTGCTTATCTTTACATACCGTATTTGCCGGCGTATAAGACGAATGGGCATATAAGACGACCCCCTATTTTTCCAGTGAAAACTGGAAAAGGTTTTGGGCTATACTCGCCATATAAGACTACCCCCCTTCCGAGGCAACACCATTTAAAAAAAAACATCAGAAACTTAAAAAAAAAAAACATCAGACTTAACATCAGAAAAAGGAAACCGGTGAACTACAAGTCCCAGAGATCCCACAATTAGTAGACAGCAACAATGAATCCTCTCCTCCAAAGCACCATAAATCATACCTGTCAATCATGCCGTGTACACACGAGCGGACTTTTCAACCGGACTGTTCCGACGGACTACCTGACGGACTTTCGGCGGACTTCCAACATACTTTCCCAACGAACGGACTTGCCTACACACGATCACACCAAAGTCCGACGGATTTGTATGTGATGACGTACAACCGGACTAAAATAAGGAAGTTGATAACCAGTAGCCAATAGCTGCCCTAGCGTCGGTTTTCATCCGTCGGACTAGCATACAGACGAGCGGACTTTTCGATAGGAACTGGGTCCGGCGGAGTTCCGACGTAAAGATTTGAAACATGTTCCAAATCTAAAGTCTGTCAGATTTTCGACCGAAAAAGTCCACTGCAGGTCCGATGAAGCCCACACGCGGTCGAATTGTCTGCGGGACTCGATCCGTCGGACCAGTCCGGTCCAAAAGTCCGCCCGTGTGTACGCGGCATTAGGGGAGATCTGGAGCTGGATGTGCAGTACAGGATGTTGGCTTCACACAGTATATGATACTTTGTTATGTACAGTAGCGCCAGGTACACACAGTATATGATGATTTGTTAATATGTAGAGCGCCAGGTACACATAGTATATGATGATTTGTTAATATGTAGAGCGCCAGGTACACACAGTATATAATGATTTGTTAATATGTAGAGCGCCAGGTACACACAGTATATAATGATTTGTTAATATGTAGAGCGCCAGGTACACACAGTATATAATGATTTGTTAATATGTAGAGCGCCAGGTACACACAGTATATAATGATTTGTTAATATGTAGAGCGCCAGGTACACACAGTATATAATGATTTGTTAATATGTAGAGCGCCAGGTACACACAGTATATAATGATTTGTTAATATGTAGAGCGCCAGGTACACACAGTATATGATGATTTGTTAATATGTAGAGCGTCAGGTACACACAGTATATGATGATTTGTTAATATGTAGAGCGCCAGGTACACATAGTATATGATGATTTGTTAATATGTAGAGCGTCAGGTACACACAGTATATGATGCTGTGTTAGTACAGTAGCGCCAGGTACACTGCAGAATACAGTGTGCACCGCTGAGCCAATCACGGCAGGCAATGTATTTTACTAATCTGTTGATGGATACAAAGTCTGCTCAGATTGGCAGAGGCTGTGACATCATCAGCCCGCGCCGCTCTGACTCATTGTAATGTATCCTGCTCGGATTGGCAGAGGTTGTTACTCCAATCCGAGCAGGCTTAGCAGGCTCTGTATTCATCAACAGAGTGCATCGCCTGCCGGGATTGGCTGAGCAGTGCATACTGTATGTGTACAGTATTACCGAGCACCTGGCGGGCTGAAATCCATCGCGGCCGCTTCATACCCGGCGTATAAGACGACCACAGCTTTTTGGCTGTGTAAAAGGTTGTCTTATACGCCGGAAAATATGGTATACGTATGAAAGCAGGCCCGGATTGGCCATAGGGCAAACCGGGCATTTGCCCGGTGGGCCGCGGCCGCTGGGGCCGCCAGGCTGCAAGTCCTTGCATGGCCCAAGGCTTGAGCCTCTCCGCGGCCGCCCGGAGCTCAGCCATCGGCGCCGGGGGGAGGAGCTAAATGAGACGCCTTCGGCCTCACCACGGCTGCACGGCCGCACGTATAGGTCAGCCGTCAGTTCCGGGGGGAGGAGCCAGAGCAGACACCTTGGAGCCTGTGTTATGTCGAGAGGTGCCGGAACATAAAACGTAAGTCCAGCCTCCCCTGTGAACTAGATAGGAGGATCGGTGGGGGCGGCTGCATATAGAACAATTATTTTCTCCATCTTCCTCCTGCAGTCTCGGAATGCCTGTGAGAGGTAGAGGAGAAGCAGGCATTCCGAGACTGCAGGAGGAAGATGGAGAAAATGATTCTTCTATATGCAGCCACCCCCACCGATCCTCCTATCCTGCTTCTCTCTGCTGCTCCCGCAGGGCTCTCCACCGCACCCATACTCTCTGCTGACCCCGTGCTCTCCACATCACCCCCATGCTCTCTGCCACCCCCATACTCTCCACCCCCCCCCCATACTCTCCACCTCCCCCCCATACTCTCTGCCACCCCCCATGCTGTCTGCCTCCCCCCATGCTGTCTGCCTCCCCCCATGCTGTCTGCCTCCCCCCATGCTGTCTGCCTCCCCCCATGCTGTCTGCCTCCCCCCATGATGTCTGCCTCCCCCCATGATGTCTGCCTCCCCCCATGCTCTCTGCCTCCCCCCATGCTCTCTGCCACCCCCCATGCTCTCTGCCACCCCCCATGCTCTCTGCCACCCCCATGCTCTCTGCCACCCCCATGCTCTCTGCCACCCCCATGCTCTCTGCCACCCCCATGCTCTCTGCCACCCCCATGCTCTCTGCCACCCCCCATACTCTCCACCCCCCATACTCTCCACCCCCCCATACTCTCCACCTCCCCCAGATACTCTCCGCCTCCCCCCATGCTCTCTGCCACCCCCTCATACTCTCCACCTCCCCCCATGCTCTCTGCCACCCCACATGCTCTCCACCTCCCCCCCATGCTCTCTGCCACCCCCCATGCTCTCTGCCACCCCCCATGCTCTCTACCACCCCCCATGCTCTCTGCCACCCCCCATGCTCTCTGCCACCCCCCATGCTCTCTGCCACCCCCCATGCTCTCCGCCACCCCCCATGCTCTCCACCTACCCCCCATACGCTCCACCTACCCCCCATACTCTCCACCTCCCCCCATACGCTCCACCTCCCCCCCATGCTCTCTGCCACCCCCTCATAGTCTCCACCTTCCCCCATACTCTCCACCTCCCCCCATACTCTCCACCTCCCCCCATACTCTCCACCTCCCCCCATACTCTCCACCTCCCGCCATGCTCTCCGCCACCCCCCATGCTCTCCGCCACCCCCCATGCTCTCCGCCACCCCCCATGCTCTCCGCCACCCCCCATGCTCTCCGCCACCCCCCATGCTCTCTGCCACCCCCCATGCTCTCTGCCACCCCCTCATACTCTCCACCTCCCCCCATGCTCTCTGCCACCCTCTCATACTCTCCACCTCCCCCCCTCTCATACTCTCCACCTCCCCCATGCTCTCTGCCACCCCCCATGCTCTCTGCCACCCCCCATGCTCTCTGCCACCCCCCATGCTCTCTGCCACCCCCCATGCTCTCTGCCACCCCCCATGCTCTCTGCCACCCCCCCATGCTCTCCACCTTCCCCCATGCTCTCCACCTTCCCCCATGCTCTCTGCCTTCCCCCATGCTCTCCGCCTTCCCCCATGCTCTCCGCCACCCCCCATACTCTCCACCTCCCCCATACGCTCCTCCTCCCCCCCATACGCTCCACCTCCCCCCCCATACGCTCCACCTCCCCCCCATACTCTCCACCTCCCCCCATACGCTCCACCTACCCCCCCATACTCTCCACCTCCCCCCATACGCTCCACCTCCCCCCATGCTCTCTGCCACCCCCTCATAGTCTCCAGCTCCCCCCATGCACTCTGCCACCCCCCATGCTCTCTGCCACCCCCCATGCTCTCTGCCACCCCCCATGCTCTCTGCCACCCCCCATGCTCTCTGCCACCCCCCATACTCTCTGCCACCCCCCCATACTCTCCACCTCCCCCCGATGCTCTCCACCTCCCTCCATGCTCTCTGCCACCCCCCCATACGCTCCACCTCCCTCCCATACGCTCCACCTCCCCCCCATGCTCTCTGCCACCCCCTCAAACTCTCCACCTCCCCCCCATACTCTCCACCTCCCCCCATACGCTCCACCCCCCCCCATACGCTCCACCTCCCCCCCATACGCTCCACCTCCCCCCCATGCGCTCCACCTCCCCCCCATGCGCTCCACCTCCCCCCCCATGCACTCCACCCCCCCCCCATGCACTCCACCTCCCCCCCATGCACTCCACCTCCCCCCCATGCTCTCCACCTCCCCCCCCCATGCTCTCCACCTCCCCCCCATGCTCTCCACCTCCCCCCCATGCTCTCCACCTCCCCCTCATGCTCTCCACCTTCCCCCCATGCTCTCCACCTCCCCCCCATGCTCTCCACCTCCCCCCATGCTCTCCACCTCCCCCCCTGCTCTCCGCCACTCCCCCCTGTGCTCTTCCGGTCTTCCCATCACCCCATGCTCTCCGCCAGCCCTCCTGTGCTGTCCACATCCCCCATGCTCTCCGTTGTCCTCACTGGGCTCTCCGCTGCCCCCCTGTGCTCTCCTCTTCCTCCCTGTGTTCTCTGCCTCTCCCCTGTGCTCTCGCCCCACCCCATGTTCTCAAGGTTCTTCCCTGTGCTCTCCAACCCCCATGCTCTTTCCTGGTCGCACCCCCCCCCCTCCACACCTCTGCTGGGTTCCCCCCTCCCCTCTCTCAGGGGATCTGTCAGGGTGGAGAGTCGGGAAGGGGCCGGTTAACATGTCATGGGCTGCTCAATCCAAAATGCCCGGGCCTATTTTTTGTCCCAGTCCGGGCCTGTATGAAAGTAAACATATGTGTCGGGTTGCCTACGCACTAAAACATCCATTGTGCTACACTTTACATATTGCCATGCACGCTGGAATGGGATCAACAATTCTACCCCCATTATTCGCAATTAACTTTAAACTGATGACCTTTAGGGGCTTTTAAACCGTTGACTATGAAAAAATTGGGATACTGAAGTTTGTCGCCATTTTACAAGCACACCGTTTTAAGCCTTGACATGTTTGGTATCAATTTACTTGGCGCAACCTCATATTTTATATTTTACCCCAAAGAATTGGGTACTATATTGCCATTATGTGTCGGAAAATGAACTTTAGTGTATTTTTTTTACTGAAATTGTGCACTCGATAAACCGTTGCACTAATATAGAGTGACATAAAAATCTGGAACTACAACTATTTACTTCTCCAGGGTCTTCGCTTTCAGACAATACATCATGTTTAGGTCTTCGGGTTATAAGTAATCTTCAGGTCTAAAATAATTTTTTTTACCCGCTTGCCGAAGAGCCCCCGTAGTAGTACTGCGGCAGGTTGGCTTGGCTGGACGAATCACCGTCATTGTACGTCGGGTGTGTACGCGGCGATCTGTGGGTGTGCGCGCGCACCCATTCGCTAGCGGGGGAGCCAACCAGCGAGTCCGGCGAACTCAATGTCCACCGGCCACCAGCGTTCGCTCCAGAGAGAGGCAGAACTGGGATCTGTCAGTGTAAACAAACAGATCCCAGTTCTGTCAGGGGAGTAGAGTGAGATTGTCTGTTCCTAGTGATTAGGAACAGCTGATTAGGAACAGCGATCTCTCTCCCTCTCCAGTCAGCCCAACCCCCATACAGTTATGCCGTGTACACACGGTGGACTTTTCAACGGACTTTCCGAATGAACGGACTTGCCTACACACGATCAACCAAAGTCAGACGGATTCGTACGTGATGACGTACGACCGGACTAAAACAAGGAAGTTCATAGCCAGTAGCCAATAGCTGCCCTAGCGTCAGTTTTTGTCCGTCGGACTAGCATACAGACGAGCGGACTTTTCGACCCGGACTCGAGTCCTTCGGAAAGATTTGAAACATGTTCCATTTCTAGGTCCGTCGAACTTTTGGGGAAAAAAAGTCCGCTGGAGCCCACACACGATCGAATTGTCCGACGGACTCCGGTCTGCCGGACCAAGTCTGCCGTGAAGTACGCTCGTGTGTACGCGGCATAAGAGACACCTCTCAGGGAACACATTTCACCCCTTGATCGCCCCCTAGTGTTAACCTCTTCCCTGTCAGTGTCATTTATACAGTAATCAGTGCATTTTTATAGCTCTGATCGCTGTATAAATGTCATGGGTCCCAAAAAAGTGTCAAATGTGTCCAATCTGTCCGCCGCAATGTCGCAGTCCTGCTAAAAATCGCAGATCACTGCCATTTCTAGTAAAAAAAAAAAAATAATAATAATAATAAAAATGCCATAAATCTATCCCCTATTTTGTAGATGCGATAACGTTTGTGCAAACCAAGCAATATACGCTAACTGGGATTTTCTTTTACCAAAAATATGTAGCAGAATACATATTGTTATATAAGAAAAAAGTGCAGCGCTATAAATTGATAAATATGTGTGTGCCACAACTAGATATTTAAGTACAAAAGTGTATATTTTTTTTTTCAAAATTGTCGCTCGTGTTTTGTTTATAGCGCAAAAAATAAAAACCGCAGAGGTGATCAAATAACGCCAAATAAAAAACTCAATTTGTGGGGATAAAAAGGACATCAATTCAGTTTGTGTACAACGTCGCACGACCGCGCAATTGTCAGTTAAAGCGACGCAGTGCCATATCGCCGAAAAAATAAATGGCCTGGTCAGGAATTGGGTAAATCCTTCTGGGGCTGAAGTGATTAAACATGTGTGTAAAAGAACACAAAAACTGCTCTGACAGCAAAAGGGCTAAAAAAAAAAAAAAAAATTCCTTCTGGTATAACTGAGATGTAACAACCCCAGGAAGTGGCCTGGCCTAGGCTGGAAAGAAAGAAGTTCTACTTTCTAATAACTTATTTTTTAATTTTGTAGGAGGGAGGGAACAAAAATAGAAAAGGTTGCTGTAATGAGTTAACTCCTTCACGCCACCGCCTCCCAGCCCTTTAAGAGGTTCTAAATGCCAGGAGGCTAAGGCTGGGCATTCTGGTCATGTGACCATTGTAATTGGCAATTACGATGTTAACATTGCAAGTATGCATCGGGGGCTTTCCGGTATCCTCTGGTTACTGTGTTGGGAGCATGCATGGGGCATGCTCTCACCACAGGAAAATGTTTGCATGGGGGGCGCATATATGCGGCCTCTCGGCGTTAAAGCCCACTCACTAAGAAGTCGCGGTGGTTAAATTCCACTTTAAAGTGGTGTTCCGGCCGAAATTATACTTTTTAAATAAAAATACCCCTATAATTTACAAGCTTAATGTATTCTAGTAAAGTTAGTCTGTAAACTAAGGTCTGTTTTGTTAGTTTAAAGGCAGTAGTTTGTTATTTTATAAACTTACAGCAGGCCGTGGCCATCTTAAGTGTGGGCATCTGAAGCAAGACTTTATTTCTTCCTGGATCTCATCCTTGTAGATCTCACACATGCTCAGTGCAGCACAAGCAGTGTAATAGGTTTCAGGTCAGGTTTCCATAGCAACGGCAGTGTCAGAGGAAGTTGCCGCCCCTTCCCAGAAGGCATTGCAAACAGGAAATGATGCGATGGGCCGCAGCCAGGGAGGAGGAAGTGAAAAATTAATATAGCAGATATACAGTAGGTGCTGAGAAAAAAGATTTAAAAATATCCAATTTGTTTACAGTGCGCAGTTTAGTGAGGGATGCTGAAGAGTTGTAAAAGTGGGTGGAACTCCACTTTAAGGGCAAAGCTGCGCTCTGAGGAACTGCTATGAGTATAGCCACTGTGAGGACTCAGCTCAAGTGTAGCACCTTTCATGAACTTCAATCCAGCCGGTAAGGTACGTTTCAGGGGCCCTGAATCATAGACAGCCTCTACGCTAAAAGGGTTCGTGCAAAATAGCACAATCAAGATGATGGTTTCCAGTAAAAGGTGCACCTAGGTTAGAGGCCTTATTTGGCCTAAGTCTCTGCAAAGTCTCTGGGCTCCAGAACTCAATCCAGGAGTTACCAGTCCTGGAGAAAACTGTGAAACCGGTTTTCACCAATCAGAATAGACATTCTGGTGCCCTTCAATCTGGCATCATTCAACCTAAGTCTCTACAAAGTATCTGGGCTCCAGAACCAAATCCAGGAGTTACCAATACTAGAGAAAACTGCAAAACCTGTTTTCTTCACTTACAAGAGCCATTCTGGAGCCCTTGAACCTGGCCTTATTCCGCCTACGTCTCTACAAAATCTCTGGGCTGCAGAACCCAATCCAGGAGTTACCAATACTAGAGAAAACTGAAGAAAAAGTTTTCTCCACTTAGAGCAGATATTTTGTAGCCCTTTAACCTGGCCTTATTCTGCCTATATCTCCACAAAGCCTCTGGGCTCCAGAACCAAATACAGGAGTTACCAATACTAGAGGAAACCGCAAAAACAATTTTCTCCACTTAGAGCAGATATTTTGGAGCCCTTTAACCTGGCTTTATTCTGCCTAAGTCTCCACAAAGTCTCTGGGCTCCAGAACCAAATCCAGGAGTTACCAATACTAGAGAACACTGAAAAAACTGTTTTCTCCACTTAGAGAGGAAATTTTGGAGACCTTAAACCTGGCCTTATTCCACCTATGTCTCCACAAATCCTCTGGGCTCCAGAACCATATCCAGGAGTTACCAATACTTTCTTCACTTACAAGAGACATTCTGGAGACCTTGAACCTTGGTCTTATTCCACCTAAGTCTCCACAAAATCTCTTGGCTCCAGAACCCAATCCAGGAGTTACCAATACAAGCGAAAACTGCAAAACCAGTTGTCCCCACTTAGATCAGACATTTTGGAGCCCTTTAACCTGGACTTATTCCGTCTCTACAAAACCCATGGGCTCCAGAACCCAAAACAGGAGTTACCAATTCTGGAGAAGACTGCCAAACCAATTTTCTCCACTTAGAACAGACATTCTGGAGAACCTCAACCCACATAAGTGAGACCTCTTGAGGACATCTAACCCTTCTGACATCAAGACAAGGTACAGCACTGTCACACTACTCAAAGAAATTAATGGAGCCATGGTGCACATGCGCAGAATAAAGAGGAGCCAGTAGGGTCCATGTTGGCTGTAAAAATTGTTGGACCAAGGCTATATATTATTTGCACATCCCAATTATACCACCTAACACTTGCTTTCTATTATCAAAGCACAGTTTGTAGAGATTCATAAATATTCCTATGTTCATATTTACCAAAGCCACTTGAAAAATTCCACAATCAGCCTACAACAGAATTATTCAATCTGTCTTCTCTAAGCCTTCATTACCGGCCTCAACATGCCTGTCTTGTTTCCTCCATGGAGTAATTAATCCTTTTCCCCACCCGGGAAACAGCTAAGCTGTCCTCTATCTTTATTAAAATATATATTTTTTAACTTTCCGGAAAAGATAAAACAAATTGTCTAATATTTAGCTGAGAAAGTGAAAAAGGCAATAAAAGATAATAGAAAAAATACGTTTACCTGAAATAAAAAATAAAGATTATCAAATGCAAAATCCCTACTCTGTTCTAATGCATTTAAATTGGACTTTAATGACCCCGGCGCGGGCTCCCTGCAGAGCTGTGAGTCTTTAGGGAGGAACAGTAAAGTTTGAGGTGGTATCTAATGAACGTTGTTCCTGTTTATCGTCAGCGTGAACCGATGACACTCGAAGCAAAGTTCGAGGACCTCTCATTTTAATGGTTGGAGATTTTCTCTCTCGATCCGAAGTTTGGAAACCTACAGGCTGCTTTTAAAACTTTTAGCTCCCGACTTGCAAAATTAAACCGAGCTTCTTCTCATGAAGAGTCACCGCGGAAAGGTGAAACTTGGGCTGTTCTAGATATTCAAGAAACGAGAGGCTTGAGTGTAGACAGATATACACGGGGGGAATTTATGAAAGGGGGTTCATTATTCGGCATTAAAACTTTTCCAAATTCCAACTAAACCTATTAAATTACACCTGTTACAAATCTGGGCAGTTCAAATGAAGGATACTGTATGTTGAAAAGTGCATAAGCAGAGGATATCATTATTTAATATGATCGTCAGATCCTGGAATTATACGCAAATCCTAAAGTGTAACAATTGCAACAATGTGAAAAACAAACTTAAAAAGAAAATAGAATTAAAAAAGCAATTGGCTCTCTGTCATAAGCATTAATCCCTTTACTGCCACTGAAGTGCGTAAGGCTTATATTGATGGCAGCTGGGGGCTTTAAACACCCCCCACCAAGATGTATAGCTTTCTGATCGCTTTCTCTGTCCCCCGGTGTCTTCTTAAAGAGAACCTGTCATAAAGAAATTATATCACATAAGGTAAATAAAGTTTTTCTGAAAAAAAGTAAAAAAAAAAAAAAAGTTACATTCAAACACTTAAAGCGGTTGTAAAGGCAGAAGTTTTTTTTTTTTTTTACCTTAATGCATTCTATGTATCTCCGACGGGCTGATCTGAGTATTTCAAAAACTGCTGATCTACTGGTTTGTTTTAGGCACAACCATTTCTCGGGTTTACAGAGAATGGTCCGAAAAAGAGAAAATATCCAGTGAGCGGCAGTTCTGTGGAGGAAAATGCCTTGTTGATGTCAGAGATCAGAGGAGAATGGGCAGACTGGTTCCAGATGATAGAAGGGCAACAGTAACTCAAATAACCACTTGTTACAACCAAGGTATGCAGAATACCATCTCTCAGTGGCGGAATTACCAGGGTCGCAACAGTCGCGCTTGCGACCGGACCCTGGCATTCCGCCACTGCCGGGGCCCCCAGCAGGGTTGCTAGTTACACGGCTCTGAGCTGACAGTGTCCACCTCTTGGAACAGCACAGAGCCAGTTCTATCTCACCCTCAGTCCTCTCTCACACGGGATAAGACAGGACAGAGGGGTGGGGGGAAGGGGGAGCAGATCGGCTGTGTCTTGTCTCATACCGTGCCACAGAGGACTGGGGGGAAGATAGAACTGTCAATGCCGGCTCTGTGCTGTTCCATGAGGTGGACACTGTCAGCTCAGAGCCGTGTAACTAGCAACCCTGCTGGGGCCCCCGGCAGTGGCGACACTGTTAGCTCAGAACCATGCTGAGAAGGCAGATGGCACTGATGAGTACTGATAGAAGGCATTGATGAGCTCTAATAGTAGGCACTAATAGAAAGCACTGATGGGCACTGATAGGAGGCATAGATGAGCTCTGATAGGAGGCATTGATTGGCATGGAGAGGAGGCACTGTTGAGCACTGATAGCAGGCATAGATGAGCACTGATAGGAGGCATTGATGGGCACTGATAGGAGGCATTGATGAGCTCTGATAGGAGGCACTGATGGGAGGCTTTGATGAGCACTGATAGAAGGCATTGATGGGCATTGATAGGAGGCACTGATGAGCACTGATAAAAGGCACAGATGAGCTCTGATATGAGGCATTGATGGGCAATGATAGGAGGCATTGATGAGCACTGATAGGAGGCACTGATGGGAGGCTTTGATGAGCACTGATAGAAGGCATTGATGGGCACTGATAGGATGCACTGATGAGTACTGATAGGAGACATTGATGGCCACTGATAGAAGGCACTGATAGGAGGCACTAATGGGCCCTGATAAGAGGCATTGATGGGCACTGATAGGAGGCACCGATGAGCACTGATAGGCTGCGCTAATGAGCACTGATAGGTGGCACTGGGGGGCATTGATGAGCACTGATAGGCAGAACTCATAGGCTGCACTGATGGGCACTGATGAACACTGATAGGCAGAACTCAGGCAGCATTGATGAGCTCTGATAGGTGGCATTGATGAGCACTGATAGGCAGAACTCATAGGCAGCATTGGTGAGCACTGATAGGTGGCACTGGTAGGCAGCATTGATGAGAACTGATAGGCTGCACTCATGGGTATTGAGCACTGATAGGTGGCACTGATAGATACTGATAGGTGGCACTGATGAGTACTGATAGGCAGCACTTATGAGCACTGATAGATGGCACTAAGGGGCAGTATTGAAGAGCACTGATAGGTGGCACTGATGGACGCTGTTAGGCGGCATTGATGAGCACTGATAGGTGGTGCTGAGAGGCAGAATTGATGGGCACTAATAGGTGGCATTGATGATCTATGATAGGTAACATTTGTAGGCGGAATTGGTAGGTGGCATTGATGATCTATGATAGGTAACACTTGTAGGCGGAATTGATAGGGCACTGGGCACTGATAGGCGGCCCTAATGAGCACTGATAGGCAGCATTGATGAGCACTAATAGGTGGCATTGATGAGCACTGATAATTGACACTGATGATAGGTGGCACTGATTATCAGTGTAAAAAATTTACTGACATAGTTGACGGTTAAGACACAGCATAGGAGGAAAGGGCTGCGGATAACCGGCAAGTCTGTTTACATGTGATTAGCTGATCACATGGTAAAGGGCCCCTGTGAATGCACTGGATGCATGTCCCAGGGGAGGATGTCCATGGACGCCCTCCCAAAATTGGGTGCTCAGATAGAAGGGGTGCATGGGGGCCCTTCATGTTTTTTTTCCCCCCGGGGTCCTGAAGGTTCTAGTTATGCCTCTGCCATCTCTAGATGCACAACACTTTGAACCTTAAGGCAGATGGGCTACAGCAGCAGAAGACACTGGGTGTCACTTCTGCAGCTAGGAACAGCAAACTGAGGCTACAATTGGCTCACCAAAATTGGACAACAGAAGATTGGAAAAATGTTGCCTGGTCTGATGAGTCTGGATTTCAGCTGCGACGTTCAGATTTTGGCATAAACAACATGAAAGCATGGATCCATCCTGCCTTGTATCACTGGTTCAGGCTGGTGGTGGTGGTGTAATGGTGGGGGGGATATTTTCTTGGCACACTTTGGGCCCCTTAGTACCAATTGAGCATGGTTTAAACCCCACGGCCTACCTGAGTATTGTTGCTAATCATGTCCATCCCTTTATGACTACAGTGTCTCTTCTGATGGCTCCTTCCAGCAGGATAATGCACCATGTCACAAAGCTCCAATCATCTCACCCCTGGACAATGAGGTCCCTGTACTCCAATGGCCTCCACACTCACCACATCTCATCCAATAGAGCACCTTTGGGATGTGGTGGATATTGGCATCATGAATGTGCAGCCAACAAATCTGCAGCAACTGCGTGATTCTATCATGTCAATATGGAACAAAATCTCTGAGGAATGTTTCTATGCCAGGAACATGAACTATGAATCTATGCTAGAAACATTTTAGGCAGTTCTGAAGGCAAAAGGGGGTCCTAGCAAGGTGTTCCTAATAAAGTGGCAGGGGCCGCACTGTAGCAGTAAAGCTACAGGAGGTGGTATGGAAGTCAATAAAATTGGCAGATGTAAATGTAGCACTTACCCCCGCAGGGGCTGCTGATTATATATTATATCCGAAAAAATCAAGTTTTCCACCTAGCCCATCGCAGCCCATAGAAATAGAAACAGTCCATATTGTACTTTTCTCTTGCTTTATTAATAAAACATAAACTGAGATAAGAGGATTTTCTGAGATGCTCTTTTGTTGCTTCATAATCTTTTTTTTGCCTTCTTATGCAAAGACTTAGAACAATGCAGACTATAAAAAAATCACTTTGAATGATTTCTTTAGTGGGGAAGATGGAAGTAGATTTACTAGAGAATATATGGTAAAGAGTCACTCTGAATAACTTCTTCACCTGCAAAATTTCTTAGGAACAGTTTGTATCTCTACTTGTGCTGAGAGCTTTATTGCTGCCTTTTTACCACTACTTCCCGTCTGTCTGGTACTTCCAAGTTGAGCTAAGAAAGAGATTACTCTGAATAATTCCTCCCGCCTGACTGATTGGAATCCTGGGATATTGTTGAACCCAAGGTCACAGGCCATCTCCACCTGTCTCACTGACTTGCGCACCAACATCCCTCAGCCTCCTCTGGTAGTACCCTTCCCCTGGGCTTTCACTCTCTTGATCAACAGTCCATGTGCCACTCATAAACGATCGATCGCCCAGTTGTCTTCCGCTTAGTTGCTACTTCTTCTTGAAATGGCTCCATCCCTTCTCTCCGGTCTGGCACACTCCCTTCTCCTCAGGGGCATCCAGCAACACCAGTGACTACATTCTGTCCGGTGTCATTAACTCTTCTGTGGATCCCGGTCCCCCCTCCCTCCCCGTGGGCACTCTGGGCACTACAACTCTCTACCGCCACGTGACCCCAGCTTTTATGAGAGTCCCGCCTCCTGCCAAACAAATTAATGATTGGCCAGAACTCACACACAAGCTGCCTGTCACTCAGATCCCAAGTCCAACCTCTCTTCCAGAACCACTTTACTGAAAGCAAGAGGAGGCATCTCTGGGTCCAAGCACAGGTGGCCATACCCTGCACTACACTGACACTCCCAGCTCCCAAAATAAACAACCAGGCCTGTTATAATAGCACAAGCCTGCCTAAATTTTACCTGAAACTGTACTTTGCAATTTAAACACAGAAAAGGTCACCTACATGAAAGTAGGTGCCCGCTACATAAATAATAGAGATAAACCCAGGAGATGTCATGGAGTTCCTAGGACTTAACTCATATGCCCCGTACACACGGTCGGATTTTCCGATGGAAAATGTCCGATCGGAGCATGTTGTCGGAAATTCCGACCGTGTGTGGGCTCCATCGGACATTTTCCATCGACACACACAGTTTGAGAGCAGGATATAAAATTTTCCGACAACAAAATCCGTTGTCGGAAATTCCGATCGTGTGTACACAAATCCGACGGACAAAGTGCCACGCATGCTCAGAATAAATAAAGAGATGAAAGCTATTGGCCACTGCCCCGTTTATAGTCCCGACGTACGTGTTTTACGTCACCGCGTTCAGAATGATCGGATTTTCCGACAACTTTGTGTGACCGTGTGTATGCAAGACAAGTTTGAGCCAACATCCGTCGGAAAAAATCCTAGGATTTTGTTGTCGGAATGTTCGAACAAAGTCCGACCGTGTGTACGGGCCATTAGTGTGCCTTCACCTTTTTACAAAGGACTTGAATTCCCAGAATTCAGGTTTAAGAACTACCAAAACAGAGGGTGAATCTAGCAGCAAGCCAGGGCACTAGAAAAGTGTCATTATCACTTTATTGGAACTCTAGGCCTTCTCCTTGATGTCCCAGTCTCCTATGTGGCACCAGCTTCCAGCTAATGTGGTGGGATTGCAGAGAGATGCTGCCCAGGTTCATCCGGTGACATTTGGGCAATGGCAATGTTTTCCAGATGACATTAATAGAGAACAGATTGATTTTTAGTAGCAAACTGGAACTGTTTTTGTAACAACCTTGAACTTTCGAGGTAATGGAAAAACATCACTTTTATTCCAAAAAAGATAACAGCAGTCCTAATACCCCCAACACATTTCACAGAGGTCTGAACCTTTTCTAAAATAATCATGTATTTACCTAAGCTGTGCGCGTTTCCGTGTTGAAAGCTGCAATTTCATATTTCCAGCCGCCGTTTTATGTCTGTTAATTCCCGCTGCCTCGGCTCTCCTCCATCCTGGTCTCTGACTCTGTGTATTCAATATTTTCATCTATTAAGCACTGTCTCGGTTTACCGATCTACGTTTTTTTGCTAAATGAAGATGAACTCTACAGCTTTTTAATCCTTTCTACATAAAGGATTTACCGTCCCTAATCCTCAAATCATTTCCGAATTCCATCAGACTCTCCATTCAGCACATGAGTCCTTGACATTCCGAGTCAGTTCTTGTTACATTCTGTTCTTTTCATTGGTGTCGAGGAGGGTTCTTTTTTTTTGTTTTCAATTTGTTAAGATGATTCATTTATAAAAGCCCCGGAAAGGTTTATTTACTTCATGTTTTATTACTCTGATCTTCTAGATCTTCAGACTTTTCTAAAGATATCCTTACATATAGTAGGTGAGGTCAAAAAAAGACACAAGTCCATCAAGTCCAACCTACATATGAGATGATACCTGAAAATGGCTGAAGGAGATGGTCTTACATCCATTAAGACCCCCCAGCCTAATTGTTTGGAGGGGGTTGAAGGTAGGGCTAGCACCTCTGGTGTTGAAAGTCCAAATTCCCTGAGGGAGGGACTGTCCAAATAATGAAAAACCATATTTGAGGCTGCGCGGGGACAAAGGTGCAACAAAAGAACAGAGTGTACTAGGAGCCCCTCAGGGGTCTCCAAACTACGGCCCTCCAGTTGTTCAGGAACTACAATTCCCATCATGCCTAGTCATGTCTCTGAATGTCAGAGTTTTACAATGCCTCATGGGACGTGTAGTCCTGCTACAGTTGGAGGGCCGTAGTGTGGAGATCCCTGCATGACACAGGGCACACTAGGAGTCATTAGTGTACATAGGATGCACAGGAGTCACTAGATGACACAGGATGCTTTGGGGTGCATTTGAGGTTACAGGGTACACAGGGGCAAATTGGAGTCACTAAGGCTCCATTCATACTTTGGAGTGTAACTTTGGATGGGTGCCATTTGGATGCATCTTTGGCTTTGACCAATGAAAATGGACAACTCTTGCACAACTGTCGCATCTATAACATTCAGGTGCAACTTTCATGCAACTTTTGAGGGTTTACATTCCAGTCTATGGCACTCAAGTTGCATGAAAGTGAGACCAAAGTAGTGCAGGAACCTTCTTAAAGTCGCTGAAACTTTAAGTCACACACATTAGAATGGTTGTCATTGAAAAACATGGGGTGCGACTTGTCATGCAACTTTAGTGCCCACACACAAGTGTGAATGGAGCCCTAATAGCAGAGGATGTTCTGGGGTGACCTTGGGGTCACGGAGTGCACAGGGCACACTATAGTCACTGGATGACACTGGGTTGCACCAGTCACTGATGCTCTGGGTTGCACCTAGGTCATGGGACACACAGGGGCTCACAGAAGTCACTAGATGACACAGGATGCTCTGGGGTGCACCGGGATCATGTGGCATGGAAGTCTCTAGATGGCACAAAATGCTCTGGGGGTGCCAAGGTCACGGGGCACAAAGAGGCTCACAGAATTCACTAGATGACACAGGATGCTCTGGGGTGCACCAGGGTCATGTGGTATGGAAGTCACTAGATGACACAAAGTAGTCTGGGGTGCCAAGGTTGTGGGGCACACAGGGGCTCACAGAAGTCACTAGATGACACAGGATGCTCTGGGGTGCACCAGGGTCTTGTGGCATGGAAGTCAGTAGATGACGCAAAGTGCTCTGGGGGTGCCAAGGTTGTGGGGCACACAGGGGCTCACAGAAGTCACTAGATGACACAGGATGCTCTGGGGTGCACCAGGGTCATGTGGCATGGAAGTTAGTAGATGACACAAAGTGCTCTGGGGGTGCCAAGGTCGTGAAGCACACAGGGGCTCACAGAAGTCACTAGATGACACAGGATGCTCTGAGGTGCACCAGGGTCATGTGGCATGGAAGTCAGTAGATGACACAAAGTGCTTTGGGGGTGCCAATGTTGTGGGGCACACAGGGGCTCACAGAAATCACTAGATGACACAGGATGCTCTGGGGTGCACCAGGGTCTTGTGGCATGGAAGTCAGTAGATGACACAAAGTGCTCTGGGGGTGCCAAGGTTGTGGGGCACACAGGGGCTCACAGAAGTCACTAGATGACACAGGATGCTCTGGGGTGCACCAGGGTCATGTGGCATGGAAGTTAGTAGATGACACAAAGTGCTCTGGGGGTGCCAAGGTCGTGAAGCACACAGGGGCTCACAGAAGTCACTAGATGACACAGGATGCTCTGGGGTGCACCAGGGTCATGTGGCATGGAAGTCACTAGATGACACAAAGTGCTTTGGGGGTGCCAAGGTCGTGAAGCACACAGGGACTCACAGAAGTCAGTAGATGACACAGGATGCTCTGGGGTGCACCAGGGTCATGTGTTATGGAAGACTTGACCTAAGGCCCCCATGGAGGCTGACCTGACCTTTAAGGCCCCCCATGGAGGCTGACCTGACCTGTAAGGCCCCCCCATGGAGGCTGACTTGACCTGTAAGGCCCCTCATGGAGGCTGACCTGACCTGTAAGCCCCCTATGGAGGCTGACTTGACTTGTAAAGACCCCATGGAGGCTGACCTGACCTCTAAGGCCCCCCATGGAGGCTGACCTGACCTCTAAGGCCCCCATGAAGGCTGACCTGAACTCTAAGGCCCCCAAGGAGGCTGACCTGACCTCTGAGGCATCCCAAGAAGGCTGACCTGACCAGTAAGGCTGCCCATGGAGACTGACCTGACCTGTAAGGACCCATGGAGGCTGACCTGGCCTGTAAGGACCCCATGGAGGCTGACCTGACGTGTAAGGTCCCCCATGGAGGCTGACTTGACCTGTAAAGCCCACATGGAGGCTGACCTGACCTGTAAAGCCCCCATGGAGGCTGACCTGTCTCCTGCCTGATATCAGGCAAGAGACAAGTCAGCCTCCATGGGAGCCTTACAGTCAAAAATAGAGCAGGGAGAAAATACAAGGAAATAAGAGCACACACAGCCATCCCTGCGAAGTAATGTTGTTTTAGGAGTATGTGAATGAACCAAAACAGTAATGCCGCGTACACACGGTCGGATTTTCCTACGGAAAATGTTCGATGGGAGCTTTTTGTCGGAAATTCCGACCATGTGTAGGCTCCATCGGACATTTTCCATCGGAATTTCCGTCGCACAAAATTTGAGATCTGCTTCTCAAATTTTCCGACAACAAAATCTGTTCACGTAAATTCTGATCGTGTGTGTAAGGGTAAGGGTTAACTGGTCAAGTGCGCCCTCAAACCTTTTCCTTGCTCAGGCTGAACTTGGACTTTAAAAAAAGATCTTTCAATCGATTGGTTAAATCAAGACACCACACACACAGTTGGATATCCAGAAATACAAATGTATTGTATCAATTTACATGTTTTATAGGGTAACAATCTTTTATCAGTATGGGCAAACCAAGGGGCGGTCCCTTAGTTTATCCAATCACAAGAGTACAGGTATCACATACTTACATAGTTACATAGTTACATAGTAGGTGAGGTTGAAAAAAGACACAAGTCCATCAAGTCCAACCTATGTGTGTGATTATGTGTCAGTATTACATTACATATCCCTGTATGTTGCGGTCATTCAGGTGATTATCTAATAGTTTCTTGAAGCTATCAATGCTCCCCGCTGAGACCACCGCCTGTGGAAGGGAATTCCACATCCTTGCCGCTCTTACAGTAAAGAACCCTCTACGTAGTTTAAGGTTAAACCTCTTTTCTTCTAATTGTAATGAGTGGCCCCAAGTCTTATTAAACTCTCTTCTGCGAAAAAGTTTTATCCCTATTGTGGGGTCACCAGTACAGTATTTGTAAATTGAAATCATATCCCCTCTCAAGCGTCTCTTCTCCAGAGAGAATAAGTTCAACGCTCGCAACCTTTCCCCATAACTAAGATCCTCCAGACCCTTTATTAGCTTTGTTGCCCTTCTTTGTACTCGCTCCATTTCCAGTACATCCTTCCTGAGGACTGGTGCCCAGAACTGGACAGCATACTCCAGGTGCGGCCGGACCAGAGTCTTGTAGAGCGGGAGAATTATCGTTTTATCTCTGGAGTTGATCCCCCTTTTAATGCATGCCAATATTCTGTTTGCTTTATTAGCAGCAGCTTGGCATTGCATGCCATTGCTGAGCCTATCATCTACTAGGACCCCCAGGTCCTTTTCCATCCTATATTCCCCCAGAGGTTCTCCCCCCAGTGTATAGATTGCATTCATATTTTTGCCACCCAAATGCATTATTTTACATTTTTCCACATTAAACCTCATTTGCCATGTAGTCGCCCACCCCATTAATTTGTTCAGGTCTTTTTGCAAGGTTTCCACATCCTGCGGAGAAGTTATTGCCCTGCTTAGCTTAGTATCGTCTGCAAATACAGAGATTGAACTGTTTATCCCATCCTCCAGGTCGTTTATAAACAAATTAAATAGGATTGGTCCCAGCACAGAACCCTGGGGAACCCCACTACCCACCCCTGACCATTCTGAGTACTCCCCATTTATCACCACCCTCTGAACACGCCCTTGTAGCCAGTTTTCAATCCATGTACTCACCCTATGGTCCATGCCAACGGACCTTATTTTGTACAGTAAACGTTTATGGGGAACTGTGTCAAATGCTTTTGCAAAATCCAGATACACCACGTCTACGGGCCTTCCTTTATCTAGATGGCAACTCACCTCCTCATAGAAGGTTAATAGATTGGTTTGGCAAGAACGATTCTTCATGAATCCATGCTGATTACTGCTAATAATATTGTTCTTATTACTAAAATCTTGTATATAGTCCCTTATCATCCCCTCCAAGAGTTTACAAACTATTGATGTTAGGCTAACTGGTCTGTAATTCCCAGGGATGTTTTTTGGGCCCTTTTTAAATATTGGTGCTACATTAGCTTTTCTCCAATCAGCTGGTACCATTCCAGTCAATAGACTGTCTGTAAAAATTAGGAACAACGGTCTGGCAATCACCTGACAGAGTTCCCTAAGTACCCTCAGATGCAAGCCATCTGGTCCTGGTGATTTATTAATGTTAAGTTTCTCAAGTCTAATTTCCGTCCTCTGTTAACCATGGAGGTGCTTCCTGTGTTGTGTCATGAGGATAAACACTGCAGTTTTGGTTACTGAAGCCCCCCGATTCACTCGTTTTTGAACTAGGCGATGGGGGGGAGGGTCCAGAGACAGTGATAGCCAGCGTGGTTGCTATTCCAGAGGGTAGTGTTGGGGGCATTAGTGGTAGGTTAACCAAAGCACAAAAACACAAGGTGAGTATAGTAGCAAGTCCTAGTTGCAATTTTGAAACACCCAATACGAGGACAATATGCGACCGGTCTAAACTATGTGGCATGTTCACCAATGCCAGGAGCATGGCAGACAAGATGGGTGAACTAGAGATACTGTTGTACAAGGAGGATTTGGATTTTGTGGGAATTTCAGAGACCTGGTTCAACAGCTCTCATGATTGGCTGGCAAACATTCAAGGGTATACCCTATACCGCAAGGATAGAGAGGGTAAAAAAGGGGGAGGGGTATGCCTATATATCAAGAATAATGTACAAGCAAATGTGAGAGATGACATCACTGAGGGAGCTAGAGAGGAGGTGGAATCCTTATGGGTAGAGCTCCAAAGGGATGAAGCTAAGGGGAAAATAATACTGGGAGTATGCTATAGGCCCCCTAACCTGAAGGAGGAAGTGGAGACGGATCTCCTATCACAAATTGGATTAGCAGCAAGGATGGGAAGTGTTATCATAATGGGGGATTTTAATTATCCAGACATAGACTGGGCGGAGGGAACCGCGCATTCATTTAAGGCTCGCCAGTTCCTTAATGTACTGCAGGACAATTTTATGGGTCAGATGGTAGACGCACCAACTAGAAATAAAAACAATACTGGATCTACTGATTACCAACAATACAGACCTGATCACAGATGTGGAAATACGGGGCAATTTAGGTAACAGCGATCACAGGTCAATTAGTTTCAGTATAAATCACACAAATAGGAAACATAAAGGGAATACAAAGACACTGAATTTCAAAAGAGCCAACTTCCCTAAACTACAAACCTTGCTAAAAGGCATAAATTGGGCTAAAATATTAGGAACAAAGAATACGGAGGAGAGATGGGTTTGCTTTAAGAGCATATTAAATAAGGGCATTAGCCAATGTATCCCATTGGGTAATAAATTTAAAAGAGCGAACAAAAATCCTGAAAGGCTTAACTCCAATGTAAAAATGCATATAAAAGCAAAGGAGAAGGCCTTCAAAAAATACAGGGTTGAGGGATCATCCTCAGCATTCAGACTTTATAAAGAATGCAATAAGAAATGTAAGGGTGCAATTAGGACGGCTAAGATAGAACATGAAAGACACATAGCGGAGGAGAGCAAAAAAAATCCCAAGAAATTCTTTAAGTGTGTAAACAGTAAAAAAAGGAGGACAGACCATATTGGCCCCATAAAGAATGAGGAAGGACATCTGGTTACAAAGGATGGGGAGATGGCAAAGGTATTGAATTTATTCTTCTCCTCAGTCTTCGCGAGTGAATCGGGGGGCTTCAGTAACCAAAACTGCAGTGTTTATCCTCATGACACAACACAGGAAGGGTACTTAGGGAACTCAGTCAGGTGATTGCCAGACCGTTGTTCCTAATTTTTACAGACAGTCTATTGACTGGAATGGTACCAGCTGATTGGAGAAAAGCCAATGTAGCACCAATATATAAAAAGGGCCCAAAAAACATCCCTGGGAATTACAGACCAGTTAGCCTAACATCAATAGTATGTAAAATCTTGGAGGGGATGATAAGGGACTATATACAAGATTTTAGTAATAAGAACGATATCATTAGCAGTAATCAGCATGGATTCATGAAGAATCGTTCTTGCCAAACCAATCTATTAACCTTCTATGAGGAGGTGAGTTGCCATCTAGATAAAGGAAGGCCGTAGACATGGTGTATCTGGATTTTGCAAAAGCATTTGACACAGTTCCCCATAAACGTTTACTGTACAAAATAAGGTGCGTTGGCATGGACCATAGGGTGAGTACATGGATTGAAACCTGGCTACAAGGGTGTGTTCAGAGGGTGGTGATAAATGGGGAGTACTCAGAATGGTCAGGGGTGGGTAGTGGGGTTCCCCAGGGTTCTGTGCTGGGACCAATCCTATTTAATTTGTTTATAAATGATCTGGAGGATGGGATAAACAGTTCAATCTCTGTATTTGCAGACGATACTAAGCTAAGCAGGGCAATAACTTCCCCGCAGGATGTGGAAATCTTGCAAAAAGACCTGAACAAATTAATGGGGTGGGCGACTACATGGCAAATGAGGTTCAATGTAGAAAAATGTAAAATAATGCATTTGGGTGGCAAAAATATGATGAGCCATGATTTTGTTACCGAGCTATTCCCTTTTATACAATTTGAAATTTTGTAGGAGGACATATTTCCAATGCGCTCATCAGGGTCTGATATGTTGTGTGTGAGAAGTCCCTCTATATCTAATGTCCCATTGGCTATGAGCATTAAATTCACCAGTGTAAAATTCACTACCGTCTCTCTGCAAAATGTACCATTATACAAATCTTTACCTGCTCCATTAAGAAAACAAAATTGCGGACTCCTTGTGTACCCTGTAAAGAGAAGGGGTTTACTATTGGTTGTGATGCTCTCAGGGGGAATGGGTTGGGTGATGTTTAGCAACTGCTCTAGGGTGACTGGCCTTCCAACCATCGGAACTAAGTGTCGGCCAGTTCCCATTTGGGAACAAACCCAGCATTCTGAATAATTCTGCTTCCTTGCGAAAGCATGCATCATTATGAAATGATGAGGAATTGAGTCTGGTACTGAGTAAGTTTCAGGATCTAGCTGTACCCCGTTATTAATACTTTTAAAGTCTGGTTTTAGGAGTTCCCTTCTGGATTTTAGGAATTGGAATTTTGATTTGGGGACCTTTTTCATACTGGTATTATTTAATGGTGCCAAGGGCGCGTAGTTTGATCTCTTGTTTTGAATAACTTGACTGATCCCTTTATACCTGAGTTTGGCCTTTTAAAATTTGGACACCAGGTTCTGACTTGGTCTATGATTGGGATTCATACACCAGGTCTTTTCTACTCCCTTATATTTGGCTGTCAAGACAATGGCTGCTATGTGGCAATTCCCATCCCTTCTTTAAATATGATACCCTGTAACTGCTTGAGATTGGGCTTTGGACATTTGTCCGGCTAACTGAATGCAGCAAGGATAAATAGGACTTCCTATAAAACCTCGCCGAGTACGGTTAGTATAGTTAGAGTGGGGCTGAAAACCACAACTGTTATGCCGCGTACACACGAGCGGACATTACGGCGGACTTTGCCCGGCGGACTGGATTTCGTCGGACAATTCGATGTGTGTGGGCTCCAGCGGACTTTGTTTTCTCAAAAGTTGGACGGAATTAGATTTAAAACTTGTTTTAAATTTATCCGTTGAAATCGAGTCCGGTCGAAAAGTCCGCCGTCTGTATGCTAGTTCGACAGACAAAAAGCCACGCTAGGGCAGCTATTGGCTACTGGCTATGAACTTCCTTGTTTTAGTCCGGTCGTACGTCATCACGTACGAATTCGACGGACTTTGGTGGATTGTGTGTAGGCAAGTCCGTTCATTCACAAAGTCCGTTGGAAAGTACGTCGAAAAGTCCGCCGGGCAAAGTCCGCCGTAATGTCCGCTCGTGTGTACGCGGCATAGGTCATCCAACATACAAAAGTGGTTAGTAGAAAAATCTTAAACATGATCAGGATGGCAAAAACTAAGATTATTTGAGTGGTGCATTTCCAGGGCCTCTGTTTGGGTGGATCCTGGGAACCTAGAGGAAATACTTGAACATCTACCACTCGAATGTCATTAGGTTCAAGGTCTCTGGGGCTTCCGAAGTCCTCTAGGGAGGGTGCTGCAGGGGGGTTTGGGGGGCTTGGGCAGGGGTTTGAGTTCAATGTCTCTTTCTTTTGCGGGTCTTGGCTTGCTTCTTCAGGGGGGGTTTGGGGGGCTTGGGCAGGGGTTTGAGTTCAATGTCTCTTTCTTTTGCGGGTCTTGGCTTGCTTCTAGGCTTGGTGCTTTTTTTATCCTTGATGCGTGGATCCATTGTGGTCCGTGGTCTGTGAGGATTGCGGTTCGAGTTGCTTTGAGTACTTCAAATGGTCCTTGGTAGATGGGCCCTGGTACCTTCCTTGCTGCAAGCTGCTTTATCAGGACTTTGTTACCAGGTATAAAGGGGTGTGTAGGCTCTGTGGAGAGAGGAGGAAAAGTGACAGCTACCTTGTCGTAGTTCTCAGTAAGGCTACTTACCAGATGTTTCACATGCTCTTCCTGTAAGGAATAAAGATTAACCTCCTCTCCCTCAATTGCTTTCTTCTGGGCCGGCTTTCCCATTAGTATTTCATATGGGGATAAGCCTGTCCTGCTATGGGGGGTGGTTCTTATCTGGAAGAGGACCCCATGCAGGTATTTTAGCCAGTCCTTCATGGTACCGTTAGTGGCCTTTTTAAGTTTGTCCTTGATTTTTCTATTCATTCTTTCCACTACCCCTGAACTCTGTGGGTGATATGGGATGTGTAGCTTCCACTGTATCCCTAATACCCTTGTCAATTCATTCACCAGCTTTGAAGTAAATGCTGGGCCTTGGTCAGAGTATATGGTAGCAGGAAGTCCGTATCGACTGATCCAATGATTGATCAGACACCGGGCAGCAATGCCTGCGGTTTCCCCTGTAACGGGTATGGCCTCTGGCCAAGTTGAAAATTTGTTCACCATCACGCACAAATATTTGAGATTACCTCTCTGCCTGGGCATGTGTGTGAAGTCTATCTGTAAGTCTTGTAGCGGGCCTAATGGTGGTGGCAAATGTCCATGTTTCCCATGTTGAGGGCCCTGAACATTGTTCTGAGCACAAGTCAGACAAGAGGAGACAAGCTGTTGTACTAGGTCGTGTGCCTTGCGTGTACTGAAACAGTCTTGGTACTTTTTTAAGAGTGGTCTTGGTCCTATGTGTCCTGGACCGTGAAGGTAAGACAATAATAGGGGCGCTGCTGCTCTAGGTATGCCTATGATTCCCTCCTTGTTTGACCAGAGACCTGTAGGGTCTCTGGTCAAACCCATATCAGTCCAGTAGTCCAGGTCATCAGCCGATGCATGTTTTTGCAAGAGTGCTGATTTGTGTTGGAACGAGGGGGTGGTAAAGTCATTTTGGAATAATAGAAGCTTTGTGTCATGTGGCTGTGGCTGTCTTTCTGCTGCAGCTTTTGCTACTCTGTCTGCTAGAGCGTTTCCCTGGGACTCTAGGGATCCGTCTGTGGCATGTCCCTTAATTTTGATAATGTTTAATATATGGGGCTGTTGTATTGCATTAATTAGATCGTACACATACCCACTGTTATTTATTTTTTTGTTATCTGCGGTCCGAAATCCACGTCTAAACCAAATCATACAAAAAACGTGCGCGACCCCGAATGCGTACCTGCTGTCTGTGTAAATGTTCACCTTTTTACCTTTGTGGATTAAGCAGGCCCTTGTGAGTGCATATAACTCGGCTTGTTGTGCGGAGGTTGCGCCAGTAAGGTAACCATCTTCTAGAATGAGATCCGGTAGCATTACCACCGAATAGCCTGTCTTGTATTGATTATCCGCTGGTCGTGTGCAACTCCCATCTACAAAGACGTTAGGGTAATCTGAGTTAGGTAGATTAGTGAGATCTCGGCGAGGTGCTGTGACAGTGAGAAGTTCCTGTGTGCAGTCATGACAGTCTTGGGAAGTGACTGGGAGTTTTAGCAAAGCATGTAAGAGTTTGACTGCCGGTGTTACCTCAGCACCGCTTTTGACAGTTAAGTTGTGCGTGTTTGTAAGAATGATTTCATACCCTGATGAACGCTGTGTAGTCATATGTTGTGTATTCATGTTTTGTAGCAAATGAAGAACACTATGTGAAGTGTATAGGGTGGTTGAAGTCCCTAAGGTGATCTTTTGTGCATCTTTTACGGTCATGGCACAGGCTGCTAATGCTTGGAAGCAGCCCGGCATCCCTTGGACTGTTACCGGTAGTTTTTTTGAGATGTAAGCTACGGGGCGGTAGTGGGTGCCATGCATTTGGGCCAGAACTGCAGCAAAGGCATGACCCCTGACCACACAGTATAGGGCAAAGGGCTTTTCATAATTAGGGAGGCCAAGCGCCGGAGCCGACGCCAGTGACTTTAAAAGAATTTGAAAGGCTTCAGTCATTTCTGGTGTGTATGTGACCAGTTTCGGTGCCTGTGCTGTTGTTGCCTGCCGTAGCAGGGAGTCATATTAGGAACAATCAGATATCCACTGCCTGCAGTATACTATTGAGCCTAGGAAGGACAATAGTGACGCTTTGTCTTTTGGTGGGCTGAGACAAGTGAGGGCTTCGACCCGTTTTGGAGACACCATCCGTGTTCCTTCTGTAATGACGCACCCCAGGTACTCTACCTGCTCTTGGCACCATTGGATCTTCTTTCGAGACGCCAAATGGCCCTTGAGTGCTAGGTGCGACATCAGACTCTCAGAATCGACCTCACATTGTGCCCTGTTTTCACTACATATCAGTAGATCATCAACACACTGCAAGAGTGTGGATTTCATTGGGGGAACCCAGTCATCTAAGGTGGCTTTAAGCACCATTGAGAAGGCGGCCGGACTGTCCACATAGCCTTGCGGAAGCCTAGTCCAGGTTAGCTGCTGGCCCGTGGCCAGTTTGGTGGACCATGTAAAGGAAAAGATGTCTTGGAAGTCCCTGTGCACTTCTATACTGAAAAATGCATTTGATAGGTCTAGTACCGTGTATATGGAGGACCGTGCAGGAATATTGATGAATATTCCTGTGGTGTCTGCCACTAGTGGGGGTAAGGGTTGTATGCTTTTGTTAACTACCCTAAGATTCTGCACCATCCTCCATTCCCCAATAGCCTTTTTGACTGGATTAACTGGTGTGTTCCAGGGACTAATTATAGGTCTTAGAATACCTAATCCTAGGTATTCTTCTATCTGGGGCTGTAGTCCCATGATCTTTTCCTTTGGCAAAGGATATTGTTTCTGGAATGTGGGCACTATGTCTGGTTTGAAGGTAGGTACGTATGGTGTACATGGTATGTGTCCTACATCAGTTTTGGACTTTGCCCATATGGGGTGTGTTTCTAAGTATGTAGGAACTGTCATGAAGTAACACAAAAAATCTTGTCTTTTTGGCATCTGTAAATCACAGTGGGGGGATTTGGCAATAATCCCTCCTTCTGCTGTAAAAGTTATATGCAGTTTCAATTTAGACATGAGGTCCCAGCCCATTAGGCATAGGGGACATTGTGGTAAAATTGCAAACTTAGATTTGGTTAACACTCTGTTCTCCAAGTCACAGACCTCTAGGAGAGGTGTAATTTTGTGTACCACATCAGTTCCATTGATCCCTATAGAGCAACCCTCCCTACAATCTTCACGTAAAAAATTTTCATAGTTTAAGCAGCTGCTACTAGCACCTGTTTTGAGTAACATACTGACCACTTGATCCTTGATCTTGAGGGTGACCTGTGGTAAGATTTTCCAATGATCTGAAAACATGTGAAGTACTAGGGCTGGAACCTGCTCTGGGCATCCCTATTGTCTAAATGGGTTATTGTTTTGATCCTTTGAATGTCCAGAATTACCTGGCCAATTCATTTGCACTCTGTGTTGGGTATTCGTGTTAGCTTGGTTGTGCTGCTCATTTCTAGGGTTAGGTCTGGTCTGACTCTGTGGTCTGTCTGGATTGTATCCTCTACCCCGTCCCCTTTGAGGTGGGCTATTACCACGTCTGGGTCTGTATCCTCTTCTATGTGGACAGTCTGATTTCCAATGTGGTGGCTCCCCACAATTGAAACAACCCTGGTCTGTTTGGTAAAAATTATCTCTGTTTTGATATTGTTGTCTGTATGCATAGGTGGGCATTGGGAGAGAAGCATATATTGGTGTGATCTCTTCTTTTATTCCAGAGTCCTTTACTATAGTAAAGAGTCCTCCTTTTGTGTTAAAGACACCAGATGTCGCCCTTGTTTGTATATCTTCCATAAATGTCTTAGCTGTTTGTGTTGCCCAGTTAGTATTTACCAATTTTATAAGTTGGGCTGACTTGGGATCCCCGTTATTCATCACAGTACTGACAAATAAGGGGTCACTTTCTATGCCACAGGAGACATACATTTTGTATAATCGGGGGACAAAAGCGTGAAAAGATTCTCGAGGTAATTGTTTACATGAAATTAAGTCATTGATGGGCATCTCAGGTCTATAAGCTTTTCTCCAGGCAGCTAACAATAATGCCCAAGATTTTTCCCAATCTTCCCCATCCTCATATAGGCTACTTTCTGTTACCCATGTGCCTATTTTAATCTCGGCTGTACTGTCAGAATCTACTGCGTTAATGATAATCTGTAGATCCTCCGCTGACATTCTTCCACCTAAACAATATCTTTTTAAGAAATTAACTGCTTGTTTCGGATCTTTGTTAGGCTTGGGACAGGTGTCTTTTATTTCTTTAATTGTGCCCAGTGGGAGGGGTATTTGTACTTGAGTTGTTCCCATTGTGATAAGGGGACATATGGTCTCTTTGGTGGGTATTTCTGTGGTAAACAAAATTGGAGTACCCGGAGACCTCTCAGTTTGTCCTGCAAAATGGGTGCTCTGGGGGGTTGATCGAATAACCTTAATCTCCCCTATGGTCTCCTCTTCTGCCCCTGACTCTTCTGATTCATCTTCCTCCCTATGTTCTGTTTCCTCCATCATTTTATGTTTTTCCATAACTGTCTGAAACCTCTGTCTGGCGGCTCTAGTAACCATTTGTACCTCTTGGTCTATCTCGTTCAATATTTTCTGTATTTTAGCAGTTAACTCTTCTATTTTCTTCTGTCTCTTTTGACTTACTGTTTTGTTGGATTTTTTTTCACTCTCTTTTGTGTAATGGGTGTCTATAGTGTTGGTTAGATTATCTATAACAGATACATATTCTTTGATAGCTCTTCTCCTATTTTCTTGTTCATCTAACCAATGTGTACCCTTTTCCTCAGCTATAGCCAATAATCCTCCCAATGTTAGTTCTAAGGAAGGATACAATTTCTTTTCCTGTTTAACAGTTTTATTTGTTTCTATGGGGGTCTCAGGATTCAATTCCTTCTTAGGTTGGTCAATTTTGGGAAACACATAAGTAGGTGGAGAAGATTCATAAAAAGGATTACAAGCCTTTGGAGTATCTAAAAGTGGGTCGGGTGCGGTGGGAAAACGTGAGGTCGGGTTTTTGTATATAGTCTGTGGAAATTTCTTTTTATATTCCTTCAGTGCTTTAGACCATATTTTATAACACTCTTTCATATAGTCATTGTTCGAAGGAAACGGTGGATAATTATACTGTTTATGTTGCCCACACATTTTAGTAACTTCTTCCCAATCATTCTGGCTACAAGGGCCATAGGGAGTTAATCCTGAAATTTGCAGACTATGTGACCATTTTAATATTTGAGACCAAAAAGGATCAGTATAATATTTTCCATAGTTTCCAGACACAAAATCAATTGGGGTGGGTTGTTCTGACTTACCACCAGAATTTACCTTTTCAAAATGATTTCCCATTATTTATACAAATCTCTATGATCACAGACCAACAATAAATTAGGACAAATTGTATAAGTTTGTTTAAAGAAATGTTCAATAAAATTTCTTACACCACCTACTGTCAAATTTGGTCTTAAAGGAACCTGATTATGACACAAATAACAATCCAAGACTTCAATTATTGCAGCGTCCTGCGTGATATCTTTCACCCTTGGTGGCCACCTTAATTTTATCAGACATATATCAATACATCATAGATGTTTTTGATGTCCAGTCCTATTTTTTAGTAAAATATTTACAATATTCTACCAGTCCTAGCCAACCTAGCGGGGACACTTATACAATTATTCTTCCTATTATTTTTTGACGAGCTACTTGACCTTACCAGATTCTGGAGTCCGGTCAAGCAAAAAATCAGAGAGACCTTACCTTGGCTTGGCGGAACTTCAGAACCCCACTTCTGGTACCACTCTGTAAGGGTAAGGGTTAACTGGTCAAGTGCGCCCTCAAACCTTTTCCTTGCTCGAGCTGAACTTGGACATCAAAAAAAGATCTTTCAATCGATTGGTTAAATCAAGACACCACACACACAGTTGGATATCCAGAAATTCAAATGTATTGTATCAATTTACATGTTTTATAGGGTAACAATCTTTGATCAGTATGGGCAAACCAAGGGGCGGTCACTTAGTTTATCCAATCACAAGAGTACAGGTATCACAAGTTACATATCACAAGTTATCACAAGTTATATTTTACATGACATGCTCAGTGACATGACTTAAAAAGTACCTAAAAAATTTTTTGTCTAAATATACCTTCTTAGCTTGAATTCCGAGAAAATGAATAATATGAATAATTTTTAAATATGGGAATAATCTTTTGAGACAGTCATGTACCATTGGCTTTAGGCCAGATGTGCGGTGAGCTAGCTAGCTTCCCTAACTTCCCTATTTTCCTTGCTAGTAAATTGTCATTTTGACATTATAAAAGTTTTGCAATACAATTTCATATAACTTGTATAAAAAGTTCAAAAGTTCAAGCCCCTTATCTAAAGTATATAGTGAACCAAAGTGCAGCCATTTTCCTTACAGTGTGTACACAATTCTGACGCACAAAGTGCCACGCATGCTCAGAATAAATTATGAGACGGAAGCGATCGGTCTGGTAATACTAGCGTTCGTAATGGAGATAGCACATTCGTCATGCTGCAATTTTTTAAATAGTTTAATACAGCGCATTCTCTTCTTCTTTATAATACTAGAAGAATGAAGTTGTTTTGCTGCTGATATTCACACAGAGTTCTCACAAACTGATTTCTTTATTATTTCTCGCGATCTCATGAATAATATTAATTTTGTTTTTCGTCAGATCTCCATAATAATGTTTCTAATTTTTGTTTTTTTGTTTTTGTTTTTTTATCAAGATCTACATTTTTACATTTTACATTATTTATTTTTTCTAGTGCTCTAAATAATATTATTTCTCGTTTTGTGTGTCAAGTTACCACAACACCATTATTATCGTGTATTTTTTAACCTCAAGGAGGTTGGTTGGTGTTGGTGTCCCTTGTTAATTTGACATTGTATTTAAGAAATGTACCTGCCTACTCACAAACAAACTGTCCTTTTTGAAGTAAAAAACATAGGCAAGTATTTGTGAAAAATAAATAGCCATTTATTCTGGGTCATAACAAAATAAAGAGAAAGGCAACGCTGGAGAAACTAGTAAAATTTGCAAAGCCTTTGTACCCCAGGACACACATCAATTATTTTACAGTCAAAATTGGTGGCCTGAGGAGCCCTTACAATAGTGAGCACAATCTGGTCCAGGACTACAAGAGATCAGGAACAGCAGCAGATGACATATCTGTCCCCAGGCTGTGGTCATACCACAGCCTGCGTCTTTTGTCAGACCAGACTGAACCCAGGCCATCACTCTCTGGTCTTCCTTACACACCTCCTTCCAGGCTGTGGCTCTGGTGTTGGAGTTGTGGCAGGAGGTGGAGGAGGAGGAGAAGGACCTGGAGGAGGAGGAGGACCATGGTTCAACTCACAAACGTGGCTTTGGCTTGTGAGTTCGCCCCTCAACCCTCTATTTAGGGCTTGTAAGATCACTTCCTCACATAAGAGGCGTTGGCCCTCCTCCATTTCCAGCATTTTGCAGGCTGTCATGCATACATAGTCCTCTTGGAGACTGGGGGGGGTTTCTCAGGGCCGCAGTAGCCTTCATAAATAGGCCAAGTGCTGCCTCCTCCAGGTTACTCCTCTTCCTGGCACTTTTTTTTTGAAGGCCGTGGGGAGGGACCTGGGATTCAGGCAGGCTAATGGGCCCGGCCATCTCCTTGCTGCCACTTACACCCGCCAACTCCTGGTTTCCACTTTCCATGGCCTGGCTGAGGCTTTCCTGTGTATGAAAAAGGGACATAGTTTTTGGTTCATCAATCACACACAATTTTCAGCTCATGACTGTTGCAAATTGAATGTTAATAAATAGAAAAGACTATCATTCTGACCCCAGCATTTTTCATTCTTGTCCCAATCATTTGTGATCACTACTGTCTATTGATATGTAAAACACTTTGTGAAATCAGAAATTAGTTATCCAAACTAACATATATTTAACATCATTAATTTGACAACCAGAAATATTTTGAAGAATGCTATACCTGACTCAAGCTGGGCTCCTCCACATGTTGCTGCCTGGAAGGCCCAGGTTGGTTGTCGGAAGCCTCAGCTGGGGGGAAAGGAAGCCTTGAAGGAAGACTGGAAAGTGCTAGCGTGGGTTCCCTCTGGTCTGACAGAAAATGCAGTGTGTACCACAGCCTGGGTACATAAATGTCATCTGCTGCTCCTGAGCTCAGGGAATCCTGGACCTTCTTGCGCTCCCTATTATAAGTGCTCCTCATGCCACCAATTTTGGACATTAAATAATTGATGTCTGCCGTGGGGATCATTGGCTTCACAAATTCAAGCAGTTTCTCCAGTGCTGCCTGCCTCTTTGTTTGATCATTAAAAAAACGGGTGGTTCAGCTGCCACAGACAGGGCAGCTCCCTGAATATATCAATGATTATTCCTAGAAATTCCCTATCATTGAAGGGATCCATTTTCTCTGCAAGACACAACACAAGACAAACCCTAATGTCAGGCGAAACTCTCCTAATCTTGACCCAATATAGGCCTCAGTCTATAAGCAGTATAGGCCACTGATGCACCAAGTTAAATTTGTACCTTCATTATAACGATCGTCGCTTCCGTTATTCCGTCCTCGGCTCACAGATCGTACGTAGGGCGCACACATGTTCCGCTTTATATACACTGCGCATGCGTGAAACTCCGCCCGCCCCTGGCGTTCTTTCTAGTATATTCCCCGCCCCTTCTCTTTCGGCGCAGTGGGAGAGCACATGGCGGACAGACAACAGGTGCATGCAGAGGAGAGCAGCAACGACGAAAGGCCGGAGCCACGAACGTCCCGATCCCGGAGGAGATTTAAGGCCTCAAATATGTCCTTTATAGAGATGGTGGACATCTTGACGAGGGCCGACTATGACGGGAAGCATGGACCTTACCCAAACCCAAATGTGAGAAAGGCCAAGATCATGACTAAAGTTGTGAAGAGTCTGCACAGGAATTTTGGGGTACGGCGATCCAAGGAGCAACTGAGGAAACGATGGTCAGACCTCAAATTGAGGGAGCATGATCAGTACAGAAAGATCAGGAAATTGCTTCTAAAAAGTAAGTGCTTGTCGTGTGTTCCTATTATTATTATTACTTGCATGCTGCTCCATGTGCTTTTCTTTACTGTTTTACAGTTTAAAATGGCAAATTTCATGTTCATGGGCACAGTAATCAGTCGTAGGAAACATTGTTCGTTCACCCACTTAAAAGATGTTTTTGCAGATACAGGTTAACTACATTTGATCAGGCCTATTTGTATTAAAATAAGTTTGTTGTCTAGATAGGTTTGTAACTAGAATGAAATGCAAACTTGATTCAGTGTAAGGAGAGGACGCTCAGCAGCTGTTTACACATCTGGATGCAGAAGCACTAGTGTGGGACACCAGAATCAAACATTTTAGGGTGTCCCACACAGGTGCTCCAGTGGATACTAGGGATCTCTACATGTGTGAAACTTTAACAAAAAAGGTACCGTATATACTCGAGTATAAGTCGAATTTTTCAGCCCTTTTTTTTGGGCTGAAAGTTTCCCTTCGACTTATACTCGAGTCCGCGCCGTCTGTCTGCATGATCAGCGTGTCATGCAGGCAGACGGCGGCCGGCGTGTGCTGATAATGCACGGAGGCTATTCCAGCTTTCAAAAGCCGCGCCTCCTGCTCTTCTGTGATAGGCTGAACAGCTGTCAGTGTACAGCCTATCACGGACATTCTCTCATCCTCGTCCGTGGTATGAGAATGAGAGAATGTCCGTGATAGGCAGTCAGTGGTCAGCCTATCACAGACGAGAAGGAGGCGCGGCTTTTGAACTGTGGAATGGCCGCCGAACAGTATCATCACACGGCCGCTGTCTGAGGATGGAGATCGCCACAGGAAGGCTACACAGGACACAGGTAGGCTGCACATGCACACAGGACACACATGCACCCATGCACACAGGACACACATGACACACATAACACACATACACACAGGACACACATGACACACATACACACAGGACACACATGCACACAGGGCACACATGTACAGGACACACATGTACAGGACACACATGTACAGGACACACATGTACAGGACACACATGTACAGGACACACACACATGTACAGGACACACATGTACAGGGTACAGGTAGGCTGCACAGGACACAGGGAGGCAGGCAGCTGCAGATGGACATTATTGACCCTCTGCATTTCTCACCCTCGACTTATACTCGGGTCAATAAGTTTTTCCCAGTTTTTTGTGGTAAATTGGGGGTCTCGACTTATACTCGGGACGACTTATACTCGAGTATATACGGTAAGTATTCCAGCTTTAGAAAGGAAATAAAATGTTCTTCAGCTTGGAACTCTGCCAAAACAGACAATTGTACGACACTTCCAAGCAATGTTTCTTATTCCTATTTCTGTCCTCAAATATCTGTGTGCTAAGTATACCGATTTTTAATTCTAACAGGGGTGAAAAGACTCGGGACATCTGAGGACACCAGGGACCCCCAACCTCCTTAAGAACGGGAAATCCCAAAACCACAAGCAGAGGATGTGGAGGGAGACGTTTATGAAGTGGGCGAAATTGTCAACACAACAGGTGAGTGTCTGAGACCACAGCTTCAGGTAAAAGATGGATGCCTGCATATTTATAATACATGGTGTGTTTTTTCTTTTAGGTGATGTGGATGTTATGGAAGAAGAATCTCATTTCACTAGTGAAAGTGCCCAGATCCTCATCGGAGAGAGAATGGGGTGCAATCATGATTTAGAAAAGATAAAGTAAAAACATCAATGATGTTCAACAAAAAATGAAGAACATCATTGATGTTTTAGGGAGAATATAAAACACACAAAAATTGTCCAATTTTCTCATGTATTTTTGCGTTGAATAAAAATTTTAAAAGTATTTTAAAAGCCAAATTTTGAAGAGGCACACAGTGTGTCAACATGTGCTATCTGCCATCACGGGATATCAATGTACACATTTTGTGGGTGCAACCCCTTCCTCCCAACTCAATCGGGTGAGAGGAAGGGGTTGCACCCCCAAAACACGTCCATTGATCCCCCATGATGGGAGCTAGCACATGTTGACATTAGGCATGGGATCAGGAGGGAAATCTGCAGTTTGAATCCCAATTTGTGTGCATCTTCAAAATTCGGCTTTTACAGGGTGACATCACCCCATCTGATGAAGGCAATATCAACACATTTTGGACATACTCATGTCTGATATTGCCCTCACTTTATCAAAGTTGAAGTTTGGAAGTTCCTGAGCTGTGTATGTTATGCTTTGAAACATGCCTGTTTAACCAAAAAAAGGATATTTACAATGTGAAAAAAAAAGATACACACCAAAGATGTTGGTTTGTTCAAAAGAACTTTTTCTAACGCACATGTGAATGTGCTTTGAGTAAAATGTTTTCTACTCAACGATGTGTGGCTTCTTCTTTCAATGCTCAATAGCAATTTTTGTAGTAAGTTGGTTTTTACAGTGACAATGGGGGTTAGTTACTAAAGGCAAATCCACTTTGCACTACAAGTGCAGTTTCAAGTGCACTTTTGCAGTGCACTTGGAGTGCAAAGTAGATTTTCCTTTAGTAAATAACACCCATAGTCCTTTATAATTTGCCACAATCACACCATTTTCGTGACTCCACAAAATTCATTCAAGGTGCTGAAAATAATGAATATTATTCTCAGTAATGCATTACATACATTAACAACAAAAACAAGGTGTGTGTAGCAGACCCACAACATAATAATAGTTCGCTGAAGAAGAGATTGTCACCTCATGTATCAAATAAATTATATTTGCACTATTGAAGGAAATGTCCAAAAAGAAAAGCCCATTGGAGAACCTAGGAGACAGCTAAAAGAAACACAAGCAGTAAATCAAAGGAAATCTTCTTTCAGTTTAAGTTAAAAAATTTTGGATAAAATGTTTCTTAAACAGTTTCGGGCATATCAATGGCCACTCTACATACTTCTGTCTTACTTCGCGGGTGCTTTGGGGGGGCAAGCCAGGACGTCCAGCTTCAAGCGCCGTCAGGGTTTCTTGTTGAAGTCCGGCCTCAGGCCCAACTGAGGCCACATAGTTCATTGAATTTCTCCTTAAAGAGTTGTGTAGAATGCAGCATGCAAGGATTATCTGGTTAAAGTGGTGTTTCACCAAAAAAAAAAAAAATTAGATGTCAGCAGCTGCAAATACTGCAGCTGCTGACTTTTAAAATAAGGACACTTACCTGTCCCGGGGTCCAGCGATGTCGGCACCCGAGACCGAGCCGTCCCTCGATCCTCGGGTGCTGCCGCCGCCATTCACACTGAGGGAATCAGGAAGCGAAGCGTTGCCGCTTCACTGCCCGGTTCCCTACTGCGCATGCGCGAGTCGCGCTGCGCGTCTTCACTGGTCCCCGTTGTGTTGTGGGAACTGTGTATTTCCCACAACACAACGGGGGTGGGCGGGGAGTCTGCGGCTAGCTGCGGCTAGCTGTACCCGGAAGTGGGTGCAGATACCTGTATTATACAGGTATCTGCACCCCCCTCCCCCCTGAAAGGTGCCAATTGTGACACCGGAGGGGGGGAGGAATCCGATGAGCGGAAGTTCCACTTTAGGGTGGAACTCCGCTTTAAGTTTATATTCCGCCATGTTGATTGGCGTAAGGAATAGGCGGAACCGGCTGGCCATTATCCCGAAAGCGTTCTCCACCACTCTTCTGGCTCTGGCCAGGCGGTAGTTATAAACCCTCTGGTTCGGGGTGAGGGTCCTCATGGCTTCAAAACGGTCAGCTGGTCAGAACGAACTAACAGAAAGCACTGAAAAACAGAAAGGCCGGAGGTAAAAATCAGAAACGAGCGGACAAGAACGCACTGACAATCAAATACGTAAATATGAACCCACAAGCACAAACTGAAGAGCAGTAACGATCGGAAAAGCACGAGGCTGAAAAGCGCGAATCGTCTGTCACCAAACTTCTACTAACACGAGATTAGCGGAAGGAGCCCAAAGGGTGGCACACTTGGTATTGAACTTTCTCTTTCTAGTGCCTTAGTACGTGTTGTACATCACCGCGTTCTTGACGTTCGCAAATTTCGACAACTTTGTGCGACCGTGTGTATGCAAGACAAGGTTGAGCCAACTTCTGTCTGAAAAAAAACATGGATTTTGTTGTCGGAATGTGCTATCGTGTGCACGTGGCATTAGTGTTACATTGTATTTCCAAATTCAGCCTAAGCCGAGTTAGTATGTAAGATTCCGCAAAGTCTCAATGTAATCCACTCTAATTGTAACTAAATGGGGTTACATTTCTAATTAACTGGGGTTAATTGGGATGTTATTTAGAGTCGTCTTCTTAGATCAGTGGAACTTAATAGGCTACGTGAATTTAAAGCTAAATAAATATTTTAGAGAGGATAGCTGACAGCTATGTGTGCAGGCAAAGCGCAGACAGCTAAATGTTAATGTACACAACAATGGTGGGGATGTTATTGAGAGATCAGTCATAGTGTCCTCGGCACTTAAAGGGGATAATGTTCCCTTGGAAGGCTGCACCCCTTTTGTCTCATATATATACATACACTATATTACCAAAAGTACTGGGACGCCTGCCTTTACATGCACATGAACTTTAATGGCATCCCAGTCTTTGTCCGTAGGGTTCAATATTGAGTTGGCCCTCCCTTTGCAGCTATAAAGGCTTCAACTCTTCTGGGAAGGCCGTCCACAAGGTTTAGGAGTGTGTCTATCGGAATGTTTGACCATTCTTCCAGAAGCGCATTTGTGAGGTCAGGCACCAATGTTGGAGGAGAAGGCCTGGCTCTCAGTCTCCACTCTAATTCATCCCAAAGGTGTTCTATCAGGTTGAGGTCAGGACTCTGTGCAGGCCAATCAAGTTCCTCCACCCCAAACTCGCTCATCCATGTCTTTATGGACCTTGCTTTGTGCACTGGTGCGCAGTCATGTTGGAACAGGAAGGAGCCATCCCCAAACTGTTCCCACAAAGTTGGGAGCATGAAATTGTCCAAAATGTCTTGTTATGCTGACATCTTAAGAGTTCCCTTCACTGGAACTAAGGGGCCAAACCCAACCCCTGAAAAACAAACAACCCCACACCATAATCCCTCTCCTCCACCAAATGATTTGGACCAGTGCACAAATCAAGGTCCATAAAGACATGGATGAGCGAGTTTGGGGTGGGGGAACTTGACTGGCCTGCACAAAGTCCTGACCTTAACCCGATAGAATACCTTTGGGATGAATTAGAGGGGAGACAGTGAGCCAGGCTTTCTTATCCAAAATCAGTGCCTGACCTCACAAATACACTTCTGGAAGAATGGTCAAACATTGCCATAGACACACTCCTAAACCTTGTGGAGAGCCTTCCCAGAAGAGTTGAAACCTACAGACAATTTCACGCTCCCAACTTTGTGGGAACATTTTGGGGATGTCCCCTTCCTGTTTCAACATGACTGCGCACCAGTGCACAAAGCAAGGTCCATAAATACATGGATGAGCGAGTTTGGAGTAGAGGAACTTGACTGACCTGCACAGAGTCCTGACCTCAACCCGTTAGAACGCCTTTGGGATGAATAAGAGGGGAGACTGTGAGCCAGGCCTTCTTGCCCAACCAGGGGCGGATCCAGAGTCTAGTCTCGGGAGGTGCACTGCCAGAAAATAAGGTGTTGCTTACGGAACTGAATTTAATGTATAATACAGTGTACAGAGGTCAGTAGTATGTAGGGTGGTGTACAGAGGTCAGTAGTATGTAGGGTGGTGTACAGAGGTCAGTAGGTTGTAGGGCAGTGTGCAGGGAACAGTAGGGCACACGCTGGGGGGGGGTCAGGAGGGCATACACTGGGGGGGATCAGGAGGGCATACACTAGGGGGGGATCAGGAGGGCATACACTGGGGGGATCAGGGGGGCATACACTGGAGGGGGTGGGAACAGGAGGCCATACACTGGGGGGGAGATCAGGAAGACATACACTGGGGGGATCAGGAGGGCATACACTGATACAATGGGGGGGAATTAGGAGGGCATACACTGATACACTGGGGGGGGGGAATAAGGAGGGCATACACTGATACACCGTGGGGGAATCAGGAGGACATACACTGATACACTTGGGGGGGAGACAGGAGGGCATACACTGATACACTGGGGGGGGGGGGGAATCAGGAGGGCATACACTGATACACTGGGGGGGGGGGAATCAGGAGGGCATACACTGATACACTGGGGGGGGTGATTCAGGAGGGCATACACTGATACACTGGAGGGGAATCAGGAGGGCATAAACTGATACACTGGGGGGGGGGGGTGATTCAGGAGGGCATACACTCATACACTGGAGGGGAATTAGGAGGGCATACACTGACACACTGGGGGGGGGGGGGAATCAGGAGGGCATACACTGATACACTGGGGGGGAATCAGGAGGGCATACACTGATACACTTGGGGGGGGGGAGACAGGAGGGCATACACTGATACACTGGGGGGGAATCAGGAGGGCATACACTGATACACTGGGGGGGGGGGGTTCAGGAGGGCATACACTGATACACTGGGGGGGGGGGGAATCAGGAGGGCATACACTGATATACTGGGGGGGGGGGTGATTCAGGAGGGCATACACTGATACACTGGAGGGGAATTAGGAGGGCATACACTGATGCACTGGGGACTGGGGGGGGGGTATTCAGGAGGGCATACACTGATACACTGGGGGGATTCGGGAGGACATACACTGATACACGGGGGGAGGTCAGGAGGGCATACACTGATACACTGGGGGGGGATCAGGAGGGCATACACTGATACACTGGGGGGTGTTCAGGAGGGCATACACTGATACACTGGTGGGGAATTAGAAGGGCATACACTGATACACTGGGGGGGGGGGGGTTTCAGGAGGGCATACACTGATACACTGGGGGGGTTCTGGTGGGCATACACTGATACACTGATACACTGTGGGGGGGTTAAGGAGGGCATACACTGATACACTGGGGGGGAATCGGGAGGGCATACACTGATACACTGGGGGGGGGGAATCAGGAGGGCATACACTGATATGATACACTGGGGGGGGGGTTCAGGAGGACATACGCTGATATGATACACCGGGGGGGGCTCAGGAGGGCATACACTGATACACTGGAGGGGGTTCAGGAGGGCATACACTGATACACTGGGGGGGGGGAATCAGAAGGGCATACACTGATACACTGGGGGGGGGGGGTTTCAGGAGGGCATACACTGATACACTGGGGGGGTTCAGGAGGGCATACACTGATACACTGTGGGGGGGGGGGTTAAGGAGAGCATACACTGATACACTGGGGGGGGAATTAGGGGGGCATACACTAATACACTGGGGGGGAATCAGGAGGGCATACACTATTACACTGGGGGGGGGGGGGAATCAGGAGGGCATACACTGATACACTGGGGGGGAATCAGGAGGGCATACACTAATACACTGGGGGGGGAATCAGGAGGGCATACACTGATACACTGGGGGGGGAATCAGGAGGGCATACACTGATATGATACACTGGGGGGGGTTCAGGAGGGCAAACACTGATACACTGGGGGGGGGGGGAATTCAGGAGGGCATACACCGATACACTGGGGGGGAATCAGAGGGGCATACACTGATACACTGGGGAGGGGGATCAGAAGGGCATACACTGATACACTGTGGGGGGGTTAAGGAGGGCATACACTGATACACTGGGGGGGAATCGGGAGGGCATACACTAATACACTGGGGGTGAATCAGGAGGACATACACTAATATGTCACATCATATTATATGTTTATATAATGTTTATTTTTGTTCACAATTAGGTTGGGAACTCTTTTCAGTCATACACGAGTTAGTTTTTTGGTTTTAAGCGCGGGTCAATAATTTTCTTACTCAACTTTTGTGTGTTTGTGTCACATATAGGACTCTGCAGCATAGATGGTCAATATTTTTGATGCGCAGTTATTTTTTCACTTTTCTCTCATACACTAATACACTGGGGGGGAATCAGGAGGGCATACACTAATACACTGGGGGGGGAATCAGGAGGGCATAAACTGATACACTGGGGGGGGGGGATCAGGAGGGCATACACTGATATGATACACTGGGGGGGTTCAGGAGGGCATACACTGATACACTGGGGGAGGATTCAGGAGAGCATACACTGATACACTGGGGGGGGGGATCTGGAGGGCATACACTGATACACTGGGGGGGGGGGATCAGGAGGGCATACACTGATACACTGAGGGGGGATTTCAGGAGGGCATACACTGATACACTGGGGGGGGGGATTTCAGGAGGGCATACACTGATACACTGGGGGGGGGGTTCAGGAGGGTATACACTGATACACTGGGGGGGGATTCAGGAGGGCATACACTGATACACTGGGGGGGGGAATCAGGAGGGCATACACTAATACATTTGGGGGGGATCAGGAGGGCATACACTGATACACTGGGGGGGGGGATTCAGGAGGGCATACACTGATACACTGAGGGGGTGATTCAGGAGGGCATACACTGATACACTGGAGGGGAATTAGGAGGGCATACACTGATACACTGGGGGGGATTCAGGAGGGCATACACTGATACACTGGGGGGGGGATTCAGGAGGGCATACACTGATACAGTGGGGGGGGGATTCAGGAGAGCATACACTGATACACGGGGGGAGATTAGGAGGGTATACACTGATACACTGGGGGGGGGGATCAGGAGGGCATACACTGATACACTGGGGGGGGGGGGTTCAGGAGGGCATACACTGATACACTGGGGGGAATTCAGGAGGGCATACACTGATACACTGGGGGGAATCAGAAGGGCATACACTGATACACTGGGGGGGGGGATCAGGAGGGCATACACTAATACACTGGGGGGGCGAAATAGGAGGGCATACACTGATACACTGGGGGGGGGTCAGGAGGGCATACACTGATACACTGGGGGGAGGGAATCAGGAGGGCATACACTGACACACGGGGGGTGGGGGGTTTCAGGAGGGCATACACTGATACACTGGGGGGGGGGGAATCAGGAGGGCATACACTGATACACTGGGGGGGATTCAGGAGGGTGTACACTGATACACTGGGGGGGGATTCAGGAGGGCATACACTGATACACTGGGGGGGATTCAGGAGGGCATACACTAATACACTGGGGGGGGATTCAGGAGGGCATACACTGATACACTGGGACGGGGATCAGGAGGGCATACACTGATACACTGGGGGGGGTTCAGGAGGGCATACACTGATACACTGGGGGGGGATTCAGGAGGGCATACACTGATACACTGGGGGGGGGATCAGGAGGGCATACACTAATACACTGGGGGGATCAGGAGGGCATACACTGATACACTGGGGAGGGGATTCAGGAGGGCATACACTGATACACTGGGGAGGGGGATCAGGAGGGCATACACTGATACACTGGGGAGGGGGATCAGGAGGGCATACATTAATACACTGGGGGGGGGGGAATCAAGAGGGCATACACTAATACACTGGGGGGGTTCACGAGGGCATACACTGATACACTAGGGGGGGGATTCAGGAGGGCATACACTGATACACTGGGGGGGATTCAGGAGGGCATACACTGATACACTGGGGGGGGATTCAGGAGGGCATACACCAGGGGGCAGTCATAATCTTTTAATGAGTTCAATTTCTCACTTGTCATGAAAAGAAGATGAAGGTCTCATTTGTCATCTAACAGCACCTCTATGCTAAGCTGCAGTAACTCAGCATAGAGGTGCCTGTAAACAGATCCACAATGTAGTGCTAGCAGCAGAGCTCACCTCCAGGAACTTTCACATGGCTCTCTCTGCTCAGCAGCTGCACACATCTCCCTCTTCCAGACGAGCGTGATCTTGGGGAAGAGGCTCATCCCCATCCCACCCACTCAAGCAGCAGCCTGCAGGAGAGAGGCTGAAAACTGTTGGGGGAGGTACAGGGGGCGGAGAGTGCAGTCCTAAGGTTTCTGAGCAGTAATTTATGCTTAGAACGGCTGTGAGTTGTCCCGACCGCAGATCTGGTTACCCGGGGCGCACTCAGCCTCAGTCTTTAATATTTTCTTGGGGAGTGCATTTGCCCCATTACCCCCCCTGGACTCGCCCCTGCGCCCAACATCAGTGCCTGACCTCACAAATGCCCTTCTGGAAGAATGATCAAACATTACCATAGACACACACTCCTAAACCTTGTGGACGGCCTTCCCAGAAGAGTTGAAACTGTTATAGGTGCAAAGGGTGGGCCAACTCAATATTGAACCCTACGGACTAAGATGTGCGATGCGTTTCGTACGAATCGAAAATTCGTACGAATTTCCATAAATTTCCGTAAAATTCAGGAGAATCCGAAATACGAATTGCTATGCTTCCGAATTTTGTACGAAATTTTGTTTACGAATTTCGGATTCAAATTCCTAACGAACATTCGTAATTGTTACGAAAAGTTAACCCCTGGAAGTCAGCACAGCACAGGGATGGTGGGAGCCCCTCATAATGAGCACAGCACAGGGATGGCGGGAGCCCTTCATAATGATAAATTCATCATAACGAACATTCGTAAAGTTAACGAACCTAACGAAAATTCGTACAAATTTAAATAGAATTTCGGACCCGAATTATGAAATACGAATTAATTCTAATACGAAACGGAACAGAACGAAACAAAACAAATTTATAAATACTTTTGGCAATATAGTTTATTTTCAGGAATATATTCGGTTGAAAGTTGTTTTTTTTTGTGCCTAGAGTCCTGCTTTCAGCACACAAGCCCCTATGATACTTATGGAGCCCAGCACACAACAGTGTAAAAGACATTCAATGTCATCCTTTATTAGATGCACAAAGCTGCAGAGAGTCCTGTGACTCCCATCAACTACTGCGTTTTTTTTTTTTTTTTGTTCTGCTTCCTATTTTTTTATTTTGCCCCAAATTTATTCTCCTTATCCAAGTCTATTTTTAAGGACTAAGTGACGGAAATCAGCAGGGGTGTGAAGTTTTCTTTATAACATTTGGCAGCTGATTGTTTTCTAAGCCAGTTCTCCGTTCCTCCGATGACCTTGGGCTGACTTCAGATGCAGCGAGGAGACTCGGAATATCGTCGCTTCTCAGTGCTGAAGTTTGCAGACGCCCCTCTCTGGGGTGCAACTATCCTGTCACCGCTAAAAAGCCGGCTCTGATTAAGATATCGCTTTGGAAGAAGATTCAGATCACAAGAGATTTGAAGTCACACTGAAAAACTGAGCTGGTGACATTCAGTTTTTTTTATCGTGCTGCGGAAGTCTTCCTTAAAGGGTTTGTGACAGAATGAAAACTTTAACTCGTGGCTTTTATCTGGCAGTAACTGTCAGTATGACGGTGTGAGTCAATGTGAAGTCCCGACAGGCAGACAGACAGACTGTGTTTTATTAATCGTGTCTCTGGGCAGCATTATGCTGCTTTTTCATAAAGGGGAACTCAGAATGAACGTGCTGCATATAAACTACATTGAGGATGACAAGGTCAGATGATGGCCAGATATAAATAAAGCTGCATAAAGAATGTAAGTAAAATATAAAATTAGGACTCATGCACCCGAACGGTTTGAAGCACAAAGGTACTGTACACAGACCTTTTTTTGACTGCAATTGGATTTTTCACTAGCACCATGATAGGGAAATGTCATATTTTCTATAGCTCAAGATATCTAATAATGAATTCTAAATTTGGTTAATGGGCCATACAAGACATAAGAAAGCCTCTAATATCCTGGTTTTCCTGATTACTTTGAGTTCGTTTTCGCTTAATTTGGGTCATTCGTTATTGGGTCATTCTTTATGATCTCAATTCGTAAATTCATTAATTTGAAAATTCGTAAATTTGTTAATTCGAAAATTCGTAAATTTGAAAATTCGTAAAATCGAAAATTCGTAAAATCAAAAATTCATAAAATCGAAAATTCATAAATTTGTAAATTCGAAAATTCGTAAATTCGAAAATTCTTAAATTCGTTAATTCTAAAATTAGTAAATATGTCAGTAAATATGTCGTAAAATCTAAGATTTGTAAAATTGTAAATTTGTAAAATCGAAAATTCATAAAATCGCAAATTCGTAAATTCGAAAATTTATAAGTTCTTAAATTTGAAAATTCGGAAAATCGAAAATTCGTAAATTAGAAAATCCAAAAATTTGAAAATGAGAAAATCCAAAAATAAGAAAGAAAATCCGAAAATTCAAAAGGGCAAAAATCCAAAAGATTCTAAATAATAACTAACTAACTAATAAGAACTAATTATTAAATTATAGGTATTGGAATTTCCTTTCAAATTTGACTTTAACGTAACGAATGCGAATTTATCCGAACTTACGAATTATCCAAAATTACTAATGCCGCATCTAAACAAATGGAATGGATCGAATTAATAATAAATAATAATTAATTAATAATAATAAATAATAATAATAAAAAGGTTCTATTATTGTTATTTATTATTATTAAGTTGTTACGTTCCATTAGTTTAGATACGTTATTTTGGATAATTCGTAACTTCGGATAAATTCGTATTCGTTACATTCACTAACAGCCAAATTTGAAAGGAAATTCCAATACCTATAATAATAGTAATAGTTAGTTATTATTTCGGATTTTCAAATTTTCGGATTTTCGAATTTACAAATTTCCGAATTTACAAATTTACGCATTAACGAGTTTACAAATTTCCGAATTTTTGAATTTGCGGATTTTCGAATTTTCGAATATTTGAATTTACGAATATTCAGAAAAACTTGTTAAATGGGTTTTTGTTAATTCGGATGCCATAAATCTATCCCCTCTTTTGTAGATGCAATAACTTTTGCGCAAACCAATTCATTTATGCCGATTTTTTTACCAAATATATGTAGAAGAATACATATTGGCCTAAACTGATAAAGAAATGTTTTATTTTTTATTTTTGGGGGGATATTTATTATAGCAAAATGTAAAAAATATTAGTTTTTTTTTCCACATTGTCTGTCTTTTTAGCACAAAAAATAAAAACTGCAAAGATGGCCAAATACCACCAAAAGAAAGCTCTATTTGTGGGGAAAAAAGAACATCAATTTTGTTTGGGTACTTGTCGCACGACCGCATAATTGTTAGTTAAAGTGACGCAGTGCTGTATCATTAAGAGGGAAAACCGTCCGGTCTGTAAGTGGTTAAACGAATATGTGACCATTAAACAAGACAGAAAATGTTAAGGAGAGTGATTCTGTTGATACAAACAGCTGCTACAAAATCAGGGGGTGTTGACATGGGCGGAAATGTGTTAATGACAGAATCGCTAGGTGAAAATAAAAGAGAAAAAAGTCTGAAAAAAGAAAATTATTGCAGCATGGATGGTTTGAGGCATAAATATACTCCAGCGTAAAAATCCAGGTGTTTTTCTGCACCGGCCAAGGAGGTGAATAGTTGTACATTTCGATATTCGGGTAAACATCAATGTGTTTGTAACTTGGGCTTTACTTCGCTCAGGCATGTATGATATATTCCCCCAAGGTTCTGCATTTGGATAATACATCATACAATCCTGTGCATGTAAACACAAAGGCATAGCCTAACCACTTGCTTACAGGGCACTTAAACCCCCTTCCTGCCCAGGCCAATTTTCAGCTTTCAGCGCTGTCACTCTTTCAGTGACAATTGCGCGGTCATGCTACACTGTACCCATATGACATTTTTATAATTTATTTCACACAAATAGAGCTTTCTTTTGGTGCTATTTAATCACTGCTGAGTTTTTTTCTTTATTTTTTGCTAAAGAAACGAAAAAAGACTTAAAATGTTGAAAAAAAACCCCAAAACATATTTTCATATTTTGTTATAAAATTATGCAAACAGGTAATTTTTCTCCTGTTGTGCACTGATGGGCACTGATAGGCTCTACTGATGAGCACTGATAGACTGCACTGATAGGCACTGATAAGGTGGCACTGATGGGCACTTATAGGCTCTACTGATAGGCACTGATAGACTGCACTAATAAGGTGGCACTGATGGGCACTGATAGGTGGCACTGATGGGCACTGAGAGGTGGCACTGATGGGTGGCACTGAAGGGCACTGATAGGTGGCACTAAAGGACACTAATAGGTGGCACTGAAGGGCGCTGATAGGTGGCACTGAAGGGCACTGATAGGTGGCACTGATGGGCACTGAGAGGTAGCACTGGGAGGTGGCACTGAAGGGCACTGATAGGTGGCACTAAAGGACACTAATAGGTGGCACTGAGAGGTGCCACTGATAGGTGGCACTGATAGGCACTGGTAGGAGACACTGATAGGCAGCACTGATAGGTGGCACTGATAATGAGGCACTGATGGGCACTGATTGGCAGCACTGATGGCCACTGATTGATGGCACTGGTGGGCTTTGATAGGTGGCACTGGTGGGCACTGGTAGGTGGCACTGATGAGCATTAATAGGCAGCACTGATATGCACTGGTAGGTGGCACTGGTGGGCACTGGCAGGTGGCACTGCTGGGCACTGCTTAGCAGTATTGGGTGTCCGTGTGCGGAATGGATGTCCCTCTGACAGAAGCTGGTAATCTGCTTTTTTTCTCCTCACACTGATAGCGTGATGAAAAAAAAGCTTATTACGATCTGCTGTTTACATCACATGATCAGCTGTCATTGGCTATCAGCTGATCGGCCCCTTACTCCGATCTGTGATCAGTCGAGTCTCATTGACTCGCAGATCACAGAGCGAGCTGCAAGCGCCCTAGAGGGGGCGCACAGGCAGCTCATGCACGAGAGGACGTACATGGCCCATGCTGTAGCCGTCTTCCAGCTATAGCGTGGGCGAGAAGAGGTTAAAGCTTGTGGGCCCTGATGCAAAAGTTGACCCGGGGGCCCTCGACTACCACCTGCCACTTCAACAGTGCCCCAAGATATTTCCACTGCACGCCAAGATAAGTGGCTTGCCAAGCGTGCCTAGATACTCCAAGCACCCAGGGTGGGTGGACCCTCTGACTTCCACATTCGACATACAAGCCCACCACTTTTACCCGGCAGCTCAGAGTGTGGTCTGCCTGCCCCCACCTTGTGTGCATGTGCATGGTTGAGCAGGGCTGAGCAGGGCGTAGAGGGAGGGGCTGTATTGGGCTGGATGGGGCTGAGCAGAGAATGTGCCGCTGGGGGAAAGGGCTTGCCCCGTCATCCTGTGTAGGTGAAACTGAAAACTCAGAGGGCCCGGGATGGGCTTGGGTGGGCCCAGGTAACACAGCAAGCCCTTCTCTCCAGGGACACAGTGTAAAACCTAATGTGACAGGGAGGCCGTGCAGGCCCCCTGTTGTATAGGCGGGATCAAGGATATGTATGTGAGCCACTCAGGCTGCATGGGAATGAAGTCCTGTGCCCATCGCTGTGAGTGCTGGCAGGGAAGGGAGCTTGTTTATGCTCCAAGCGATAGTAGAAAGTAGCTGGATGTCCCAGGAGCCGCACATCAAGTCAAGATCCGCTATATGAAGGTGAATGGCAGTCTCTGCCTGTACCCCCGCCAAGCCACGCCCCAACACATTACGCTCAGCCTCCCGAAGCTTGCTCATTGTGACTACTCAAGCTCTGCCCATCTGTAAACGCTGACCCGCAAAAGCATTGGCTTTTACCCTAGTACAGCAGTATACAATCACTAAAGCATTGTATACAGCTACAGCAGCAATTATGTATCCAGATACAAATGGCCTGGGGAGAAGTGGCAGCCCATCCATTAGGGGTGCATGGGCGCCGCCCTCCCCCCCATCCATGCGTCTGGCCCCCTGATCTACATACAGGGCGCGGGACCATGGATTCCAATGGGTTTTTTTTAAGCACGTGATTAGAACCAGAGGCTCTAATAGGCTTCAAAAAAGAGTGGACTCAGTGGGCAGAGCACTGCGCTCCGAGCCCACCCAGTTGTGTGACAATAGCGAATTAATGTACGATGTTCTCATACTAATCCTCCTCCCGGCCAATCAGGAAGTGGGTTGTAAGACCCGTCACCCCATTGACTGAAAGGACAGGTGATCCTATTGGATGCCTAGCACCTAGGAGGAGGAGAGAGGAGACGCACAGCGGAAGCCACCTTGCTGGAGGAGATGACACAGGAGCTGCTGCCCACAGCCACCTAGATGGGGTAAGTGCCAGACCAATTGGCAGACAGTGAGCGAGCAGGCGGGGAGGCAGTGCTGCCTGCTGCCCGGGCAGTGGGGTGGTTGTTTGCTAACCGCCCAAAAGAAAAACCCACCAGCCGCCACTGAATCCACATAAAGAGAGAGTATCACCGCTCCAGGTGGGTCAGATCAAGGTAAAAGGCATCTCCTTCAGTCTAGAAGTCCAGGTGCTGGCAATGCTATGGCAGTTGGACATCAAAGAAATCCTGAAAGCCGCACTCCAAAAATATTTGCCTTTATTCAATAAGGTGTCATCCAAAATAGAGGTCACAGCATTTGCGAGTAATGCTTAGTAGACATGTGCACTGACAAAAAATTCGGAAATTCGGAAAACCGAAAGTTTGAAAATCTGAAAAAAAGAAAGAAAAATCTGTAAAATTCGAAATAATAACTAACTAATAATAACTAACTATTAAATTATAGGTATTGGAATTTCCTTTCAAATTTGGCGGTTTGTGAATGAAATGAATACAAATTTATCTGAAGTTATGAATTATCCGAAATAACGAATGCTGCATCTAAACAAATGGAATGGAACAAATTAATAATAAATAATAATAATAATAATAAAAAGGTTTTATTATTATTATTGTTATTTTTTATTATTAGATCGTTACATTCCATTCTTTTAGATACGGCATACGTTATTCCACATAATTCGTAACTTCGGATAAATTCACTAACAGCCAAATTTGAAAGGAAATTCCAATACCTATAATTTAATAGTTATTATTAGTTAGTTGTTTCAGATGTTCGAGTTTTCGAATTTTCGGATTTTCATTCTTTTGAATTTTCAGATTTTCATTCTTATTTTCAGATTTTCAAATTTCCAAATTTTCAAATTTCCGAATTTTCGAATTTCCTCATTTCGAATTTCCGAAATTTCAAATTTCTGAATTCGAATTTTCCAATTTCCGAAATTTTCCAATTTCTGAAATTTCGAATTTCCGAATTCCTGAATTCCCGAATTTTGAATTTCCGAAATTCGGAATATTAGAAATTTTGGAAATTCGGAAATTCGGAAATTTCGGAAATGGAAAAATTCGGAAATTCGGGAATTTCCGGAATTAACGAATTTGTTAAAAAAACAAATTAGTAACTAAACGAATTGCACATGTTTAATGCTTAGTATCGGCACGCATAACGATACTGGTATAGGTGCAACCCTTATCCCTAGACATACTCATACTCTCATTTTTTTTAATACATTTTCCTAGCAGCAAAAATGTCTACGCCAAAGCATAGGAAATCATCTATAGTCAATATATCAGCCACCAAAAAATAACATTTCTTGGCTAATAATATATTTTACAAAACAAGCCAACCAGATTTGAAAAGATTTGGAATCCCCTAGGCGGAATATATATGATCACCCGTGTAGGATCAGGAATAGGGGGTGCGGAGGTGGGCTGGGATCAAAAGGAGCGTCATCTTTCTTCTCTTCCCAATTTCTTTCTCGCTTTTCCCCTTACATCTTTCTCAAGCAAGACCCCTGTATTGGTTCCTAATGTTCTGATTTATTCAAGATTCATATTTAGTGGACATTGGAAAACAGATCATCTGGGTTGGGACCTTGATATAACTGAGACAGGAAGATCAGTCATCACTCTACCCTGGAAAGCTGTGCAGTGGGTGGCGCTGTCGAGTCAGGAACCCTGCCATAGGCTCTGCAATATGATCTGTTGAATCGCTAGTAGATTTTTGCAAATATTGTTCATGTTTTATGACCCACTGTTTACCAAGATGCTTTATGTTTTTACTGAACCAAAAAAATATACACGATATTACCAAAAGTATTGGGGCGCCTGCCTTTACATGCACATGAATTTTAACCACTTGCACCTTCACCCCCTTCCTGCTCAGGCCAATTTTCAGTTTTCAGCGCTGTCACACTGTGAATGACAATTGCGCGGTCATGTTACACTGTAACCATGTGAAATGTTTTACATATTGTTACACAAATAGAACTTTCTTTTGGTGGTAATTAATCACTGCTGGTTTTTTTATTTTTTACAAAAAAAAGGCAGAAAATGTAGAAAAAAAAAGTTTTTCTTAGTTTCTGTCAGTAAATTTTGTAAATAAGTAATTTTTCTCCTTCACTGATGGGCACTGATGAGGCGACACTGATGGGCACTGATAGGTTGCACTGATGGGCACTGATGAAGTGGCACTTATGGGCACTGATGAAGTGGCACTTAGGGGCACTGATGAGGAGGCACTAATATGCCGCACTTATGGGCACTGATACGTGCAACTGATATGTGGCACTAATAGGCGGCACTGATGGGTGCCACTGGTGGACACTGATAAGTGACACTGGTGGGCACTAATAGTTGGCACTGGTAGGCGGCACTTATGGGCATTGATGGGTGGCATTGATGGGCAGCAGTAATAGGCAGCACTGACTGGCATCATTATTGGGCACTGATAGGTGGCACTGGTTAGCATTGATTACATGTCTGGATGTCCCCTGCGAGGAGATGCCGATGATCGGCTCTCCTCGCCACACACTCTGTCAGTGTAAGGCGATGAGAGCCGATTATTGACATTTCTGTGTTTACATGTAACCGGCTGTGATTGGACACAGCCGATCACATGGTTAAAGAGCTGCGGCCGCGGCTCTTTACAGAGAGCGGGCGCGCGAGAGCGCCCGTTCTGGGATGACATCATATGGCGTTGTCCCAGAATGAGAGCCGCCCCTCCGTCATTTGACGGTGGGCGGGCAGCAATCGGTTAATGGCATCCCAGTCTTAGTCCGTAGGGTTCAATATTGAGTTGGCCCACCCTATAACAGCTTCAACTCTTCTGGGAAGGCCGTCCACACGACAGAAACATTTGTATCGTTTCATCATATTCGTTATGTTAGAATGATTCGTTTACGGAATTCGTTTAGTATATTCGGATTTGTTTTGTGTATTCATTATTTTCTTTTTTCTTTTTCAATCTATTCAAAATTCAAAGTTTGAAGTTTGGAAGATGGCTATGTTCGTTCCATTCTATTCTATTCTATTCTATTCTATTCTGCACTGTTTTATTTTATATTCTATTTGTTTCTGTTCTGTTCTATTCTATTCTATTTATTTCTATTCTATTCTATTCTATAAAGCAGCCTAAGTAGGGATCATCATTGTATTCCCCTTCTATACCTTACTGTATTTATTGCAATATGTTTCCATTTAGAATAGAGAGCCTTTGAGGGGTATAGTACCATCTCTGTACAAATTTTTGTAGGAATTCTCAATGGGAGATGCATTTTGAGTGATGCAGGGGTTTTCTGAGGGCAGTATGCGATTGCTCAGTCAGTATAGTGAAGTTGAGTTTTAGCTCCCAATAAGTTTTAGCTCCCAATAAGTTTTAGCTCCCAAGCGAAAAAGTTTTCATTAAAATTTTCATCAGCAGCATTTTTACAGTAACGAAAACTAAACGAAAAGTACACCACATTTTCATCCACTGACAAAAACTATGACGGAAATTTTCAGTAATGAATGAAAACGAAATGAAAATGTGAGGCAGGAATGTTTACCCCTGTGAATTAATTTCCGGTTTCCATGGAGCGCCGCCTGTTTCCACTCCCAGTAAGCAAGCGACTGTGCAGCCAGCATTACAGGCCTCCGAGTCCTCAGATGACCAGATGACCGCCCAGAGCAGCACTGTGAATTACAGGCCTCCCGAGTCCCACTCCCAACTCACAAGTCACGACAACAACCGTCCAGAGCAGAGAGCACCTACTGTGAGTGTGTACATTATAACTACAGGCCTGAGGCCTCCCCTCAGATCACTGTCAGTCCAGAGCACTGTGTGTGCATTACAGGCCTTCTTTGACCACCGGCATCCAGAGCACTGTGCATTACAGGTCATCCCTCGGACCTGAGACCACCATCCAGCACTGTGCAGCATCACAGGCCTTTCAGAGTCAGACCACCATCCCAGAGCAATGTGCATTACAGGCCTCCCCTCAGACCACCATCCACAGCACTGTGCAGCATTACAGGCCTCTCATACTACCATCCACCGCACTTTGGAGCATTACAGGCCTCCTCAAACCACCATCCAGAGCACTGTGAAGCATTACAGGCTTCTTCAGACCACTGTCCAGAGCACTGTGCAACATTACAAGACACCTCAGACCAGCGTCCAGAGCACTGTGCAGCATTACAAGACACCTCAGACCACCTTCCAGAGCACTGTGCAGCATTTCAGGCCTCCTCAGACCACCATCCAGAGCACTGTGCAGCATTACAGGCCTCCTCAAACTAATGTCCAGAGCACTGTGCAGCATTACAGGCCTCCTCAGACCACCGTCCAGAGCACTGTGCAGCATTACAGGCCTCCTCAGACAGACCACCGTCCAGAGCACCGTGCAACTTTACAGGCCTTCTCAGACCACCGTCCATAGCACTGTGCAGCATTACAGGCCTCCTCAGACCACCGTCCAGAGCACTGTGCAGCTTTACAGGCCTCCTCAAACCACCGTCCAGAGCACTGTGCAGCATTACAGGCCTCCTCAGACCACCGTTTAGGGCACCGTGCAGCATTACAGGCCTCCTCAGACCACCATCCAGAGCACCGTGCAGCATTACAGGCCTCCTCAGACCACCGTCCAGAGCACTGTGCGGCATTACAGGCCTCCTCAGACCACCGTCCAGAGCACTGTGCAGCATTACAGGCCTCCTCAGACCACTGTCCAGAGCACCGTGCAGAATTACAGGCCTCCTCAGACCACCGTCCAGAGCACCGTGCAGCATTACAGGCCTCCTCAGACCACCGTCCAGAGCACCGTGCAGCATTGCAGGCCTCCTCAGACAGACCACCGTCCAGAGCACTGTGCAGCATTACAGGCCTCCTAAGACCACTGTCAAGAGCACTGTGCAGCATTACAGGCCTCCTCAGACCACCATGCAGAGCACTGTGCAGCATTACAGGCCTCCTCAAACCACCGTCCAGAGCACTGTGCAGCATTACAGGCCTCCTCAGACCACCGTTTAGGGCACCGTGCAGCATTACAGGCCTCCTCAGACCACCGTCCAGAGCACCGTGCAGCATTACAGGCCTCCTCAGACCACCGTCCAGAGCACTGTGCAGCATTACAGGCCTCCTCAGACCACTGTCCAGAGCACCGTGCAGCATTACAGACCTCCTCAGACCACCGTCCAGAGCACCGTGCAGCATTACAGGCCTCCTCAGACCACCGTCCAGAGCACCGTGCAGCATTACAGGCCTCCTCAGACAGACCACCGTCCAGAGCACTGTGCAGCATTACAGGCCTCCTAAGACCACCGTCCAGAGCACTGTGCAGCATTACAGGCCTCCTCAGACCACCGTCCAGAGCACTGTGCAGCATTACAGGCCTCCGCCGAATGTCGAGGGTGGCTAAATCTGTATCTGTGAGTTTGTTCAAACCTTAATACCATAATAATATATTCAATTTGTTTTTACTCCGTGAGTATATAATGAGTTTGGAAATTCTATAGAAATGCTTAAATAATGCATTACAATTTAACTAAACACATTGACTAAAATGATTTTTATTAGACTAAAATGTACTGTAGATTTTAGTCGACTAAAATACGACTAAAACTAAAACAATTGCAGATGACTAAAATGGCACTAAAACAAAAATGGCATTTTAGTCAAAGGACTATAACTAAAACTAAATCAAAATTCGATGCCAGAATGATCACTGCTCCTAATATTGCATCGGGGGGGAGCTTCGAGTATTGGTTATGCTTATGAAGCAATGCATAAAAGGCTGAAATGCGGTTGCTGGTAGGTGCTTTGGAGTTGTAGATCCTCAGGCTATCTTCTAGTAGGGCATTGTCTCCCTGACGAAGTCGCGATAAGATGTGTCTAATCCTAGAGGGATTTGTAGAACTCTTGATGATGGAGACCATAGGTAGCAGGAAAGTTCTTGGAAGTTGCATATAAGTGTGGTCCAGTAAAAGAGATCCTGTAGGTTTGTGATGCCTTTAGTGGACCAGAGGTGCAAGTCCATATCTGTGGGCATTTTTTTTTCCACTTTAAAGCATAGTTCCACTTTAAGTTCACAGCTCATTAACACATTTCCAGCGCTACATCATGCCTCAGTAATACCATGAGTTCTTCAGCATGGGACTTCTGTGTTAAATGACACTTTGTGAGCCAACTGCCTTCATCTGCCAGGGGCCTTGCTCCACCGCTCTACCCACCAGATGTGTGCCTAACTGTTTGTAGCAGGCTCCCACCGGTGATCGTTGGTCAGTTCAGTAGCAGACTTGGTTCTGAAAGGGGTCATTAAGTCACATCCGCTGTGGTATCTGCTGTGGTATCCGCTGTGGAGTTTTCAAAGAAAGAAGCTGCTGGCGGTGGGATTTCAGACGTCTCGTTTCTGAAAATAAAATCCAGGCATTATATTCTATCCGGAGACTTCACCATCACCGAGGAACGATGATGTATCTGCACTACATAATTTTATTGGGCTTGATATGAGATGGAATTACTGAATGATGCTGTTCATCTCTCACACCTTTACACCCCCTACGGAGGAGCAGAACGATTCTTCTCTCTGCTGTGGACCTGATTATTCGGCAATAGCTTTTCCATTACTTACGGTAACAGAATATATATATAATTGTTTGGCTTTTTTGGTGCTATTACTTTGGAAAAAAAACATTTTTTTAAAATTATCCATAGACAAAAAAAAAATTGCCATAAAGCTTAAAAAGCAATACTTTCTACCTTGATCATTGTTATTAGTGTTATTGTAGATAAAAAAAAAAACAAAAAACATTTTATTCTATAACTCTATATAATTCTATAATTTGTTGTGTTTTAAATAACATGTCAGTTATGATTTTGATGCAAAGTGTTGCAATAAAATAAAGGCTTTATTTTTAATAATTTTTTATATTTTTTTTAATAATGTGCTTTTTAATTTGTGCTTTTTTCATGAACGCAACATAAACAAATTAACAAACAAAACAGATAAAAATAAAAAAAAAATAAAAGTTTAAAGCAGTATTACACCCAAAAACAAACATTTACTATATTGCAGCTCATCAGTTCTTGCATGCGGTGGCTGTGTTAGTTTTATTTTTAGGCTTTCTTTCTTCTATTTTCATCAGTGGCGGGCTGTCCATTAGGTCTCCATGCGGGGCGACGGATGCATAGATTTCTATGGGTTTTTTATTCTATTTTTTGAAGCACGTTATTAGAGCCTGAGGCTCTAATTGGCTTCAAAAAGGTTGGGCTCGGGGGCGCAGTGAGCCCACCCACTTGTGACATTAGCGAATCAATATTCGCTATTGTCTTCCGGCTTCTCCTCCCAGGCCAATCAGGACAGGAGGCAGGTCTTAAGATCGGATTGGCCCAGAGGAGAAGCCTGTGTTCCGTCAGGATAGGCGACCCGACGTGAACGTCCTCTCTCACCTAGACATGGCGCCTTCAGGCCACTGGTACTTCACCCGGGAGCAGCTAGAACGCAGCCTGTCCCGCCGCACCGGCATTTATCCAGGCAAGGAGCTCTGGCACCGGCAGCAGACGGCCAATCTCATTCAAGACATGGGCCAGAGGCTTGGCGTATTCTGATGGAACACCGCAACCTGGATGGGGTAAGTGTGGACCCGGTGGGGAGGGGGCGGGTTGTTTGCCACCCCCCTAAAAAAATAGAGCACCAGCCACCACTGATTTTCATCTGGGGATCCTGGCAGTAACAGACCAAGCTGTCCTGCAGATGTAGCAGTTACAGAGTTATACAGTTATCTTCTATCTGATTAATGTTTATAAACAATGTTACTTTGTATCTCTCTATCTCCTGTCTGATCAATAAACAATGGGGTTACATAGTTACATAGTAGGTGGGGTTGAAAAAAGACACAAGTATATCAAGTCCAACCTATGTGTGTGATTATATGTCAGTATTACCTTGTATATCCCTGTATTTTGTGGTCGTTCAGGTGCTTATCTAATAGTTTTTTGAAACTATCGATGCTCCCCGCTGAGACCACCGCCTGTGGAAGGGAATTCCACATCCTGGCCGTAAAGAACCCTCTACATAGTTTAAGGTTAAACCTCTTTTCTTCTAATTTTAGTGAATGGCAACGTGTCTTGTTAAACTTCTCTTCCGTGAAAAAGTTTTATCCCTATTGTGGGGTCACCAGTACGGTATTTGTATATTGAAATCATAACCCCTCTCAAGCGTCTCTTCTCCAGAGAGAATAAGTTCAGTGCTCGCAACCTTTCCTCATAACTAAGATCCTCCAGACCCTTTATTAGCTTTGTTGCCTTTCTTTGTACTCGCTCCATTTCCAGTACATCCTTCCTGAGGACTGGTGCCCAGAACTGGACAGCATACTGTAGGTGAGGCCGGACCAGAGTCTTGTAGAGCGGGAGAATTATTGTTTTATCTCTGGAGTTGATCCCCTTTTTAATGCATGCCAATATTCTGTTTGCTTTGATATCAGCAGCTTGGCATTGCATGCCATTGCTGAGCCTATCATCTACTAGGACCCCCAGGTACTTTTCCATCCTAGATTCCCCCAGAGGTTCTCCCCCCAGTGTATAGATTGCATTCATATTTTTGTCCCCCAAATGCATTATTTTACATTTTTCTACATTAAACCTCATTTGCCATGTAGTTGCCCGCCCCATTCATTTGTTCAGATCTTTTTGCAAGGTTTCCATATCCTGCGGAGAAGTTATTGCCCTGCTTAGCTTATCATCGTCCACAAATACAGAGATTGAACTGTTTACCCCATCCTCCAGGTCATTTATGAACAAATTAAATAGAATTGGTCCCAGCACAGAACCCTGGGGGACCCCACTACCTACCCCTGACCATTCCGAGTATTCCCCACTTATCACCACCCTCTGAACTCGCCCTTGTAGCCAGTTTTCAATCCATGTACTCACCCTGTGGTCCATGCCAAGGGACCTTATTTTGTACAGTAAACGTTTATGGGGAACTGTGTCAAATGATTTTGCAAAATCCAGATACACCAAGTCTACGGGCCTTCCTTTATCTAGATGGCAGCTCATCTCCTCATAGAAGGTTAATAGGTTGGTTTGGCAAGAACAATTCTTCATGAATCCATGCTGATTACTGCTAATGATACCGTTCTCATTAGTAAAATCTTGTATATAGTCCCTTATCATCCCCTCCAAGAGCTTACATACTATTGATGTTAGGCTAACTGGTCTGTAATTCCCAGGGATGTATTTTGGGCCCTTTTTAAATACTGGTGCTACATTGGCTTTCCTCCAATCAGCTGGTACCATTCCAGTCAGTAGACTGTCTGTAAAAATTAGGAACAACGGTCTGGCAATCACCTGACTGAGTTCCCTAAGCACCCTCGGATGCAAGCCATCTGGTCCCGGTGATTTATTAATGTTAAGTTTCCCAAGTCTAATTTTAATTCTGTCCTCTGTTAACCATGGAGGTGCTTCCTGTGACATGTCATGAGGATAAACAATGCAGTTTTGGTTACTGAAGCCCCCCAATTCCCTCATGAAGACTGAGGAGAAGAATAAATTCAATACCTTCGCCATCTCCCCATCCTTTGTAACCAGATGTCCTTCCTAATTCTTTAGTGGGCCAATATGGTCTGCCCTCCCTTTTTTACTGTTTACATACTTAAAGAATTTCTTGGGTTGATTTACTAGAACTGGGAAGTGCAAAATCTGGTGCAGCTGTGCATGGTAGCCAATCAGCTTCTAACTTCAGCTTGTACAATTAAGCTTTGACAAAAGAACCCGGAAGCTGATTGGTTTCTATGCAGAGCTGCACCAAAGTTCGCACTTACAGGTTTAGTAAATCAACTTCAGTGGTGCTTTGTATCTCTCTATCTCCCGTCTGATCAATGTTTCTAAACAAAGTTACTTTGTATCTCTCTATCTCCCTTCTGAACAATGTTTATAAATAATGTTTCTTTGGATATCTCTATCTCCTGTCTGAACAATGTTTCTAAACAATGTTACATTGTGTATCTCTATCTTTTGTCTGAATAATATTTATAAACAATGTAATGTGTATTTCTCTATCCCCCGGCTGGGTCAATGTTTATAAACAATGTTACTTTGTATGCAGATGTAGCAGTTACAGAGTTATACAGTTATCTCCTGTAACAATGTTACTTTGTATCTTACTGTCTCCTGTCGTATCAATGTTTATAAACCATATTACTTTGTATCTCTCTGTCTCCTGTCTGACCAATGTTTATTAACAATGTTAGTTTGTATCTACAGTGCATCCGAAAAGTATTCACAGCGCTTCACTTTTTCCACCTTTTGTTATGTTACAGCCTTATTCCAAAATGGATTAAATTCATTATTTTCCTAAAAATTCTACAAACAATACCCCATAATGACAATGTGAAAGAAGTTTGTTTGAAATCTTTGCAAATTTATTAAAACCTATAAAGAACCTTTGGCACCAATTACAGTCTCAGGACTTTTTGAGTATGATGCTAGAAGCTTGACACACCTATTTTTGGGCAGTTTCTCCCATTCTTCTTTGCAGGACTTCTCAAGCTCCATCAGGTTGGATGGGGAGTGTCGGTGCACAGCCATATTAAGATCTCTCCAGAGATGTTCAATCAGGTTCAGGTCTGGGCTCTGGCTGGGCTACTCAAGGACATTTACAAAGTTGTCCCGTAGCTACTCCTTTGTTTTCTTGGCTGTGTACTTAGTCCTGTTGGAAGATGAACCTTCGCCCCAGTCTGAGGTCCACAGCGCTCTGGAGAAGATTTTCATCAAGGATGTCTCTGTACATGTTGTCAGAGGGGGGCGGGGTCACACATTTACGTAACCGGGTGACCCCACCCCCCTCTGACAACATGGGGAAAGCCATAGGGAAGTCCCCGTGAAGTCCCCTGTGCATCAGAGGAGGGTGGGGTCACCGGGTGGCCCTGCCCTCCGTTATATAAGAAGTGTCAGAAGAACCAAAGCGTCACGCGGCGGAAGACTCCCACTGAGGTGGATCGTGCGGATGGAGCAGAGAAGAAGCCAGAGGAAGATGCGGGACGAGAAGAGCGGAGGAAGAAGAAGATGGAGGAAGAAGAAGAACACCGAAGGAAGACCAGAAGAAAGAGGATGGAAGAAGAAGCGTAAAGAAGAAGAAATTAATAAAAGACTTGTCAAAAACCATCTCTTGTGTTTTTTAGCATTTTTGACACTTTTTTTGTGAAATGGTAGGGGTACATTTGTACCCCATTATCAATTCACACAGGGTGGCCGGGATCTGGGGGTCCCCTTGTTAAAGGGGGGTTCCAGATTCCGATTAGCCCCCCAGCCGCAGACCCCCACAACCACCGGGCAAGGGTTGTGGGGATGAGGCCCTTCTCCCCACCAACATGGGGACAAGGTGCTTTGGGGGGCTACCCCAAAGCACCCTCCCAATGTTGTGGCCTGGTACGGTTCAGGAGGGAGGGCCACTCTCTCGTCCCCCCCTCTTTTCTTGCGGCCTGCCAGGTTGCGTGCTCGGATAAGGGTCAGATATGGATTTTTGGGGGGACCCCATGCCATTTTTTAAAATGTTGGCGAGGGGTTCCCCTTAAAATCCATACCAGACTTGAAGGGTCTGGTATGGATTTTGAGGGGGACCCCCACGCCATTTGTTTTTAAATTTTGGCGCGGGGTTCCCCTTAATATCCATACCAGGCCCTTCAGGGGGACCCCCACGCATTTTTTAAAAAAAAATTTGGTTCGGGGTTCCCCTGTGGGGAAATCCCATGCCGTTTTTAGCAATGAACTTCTATGTGTACTGCCGGACCGACAGTTCATTATAGCCGGCGCTAGCGATAGTAGTTTTACTGTAGTTAGTAGTGATAGCAGCGATAGTAGTTTTATATGACTTTTTTTCCTTAGAAATGTCATTTTGCTGTCAGACTGTTCTAAACACAGGAAACATGTGCCCCTTTACAGACATACTATAGACACCCCCCAGGTACGAAATTTAAAGGAATATTACACTTTTATTGTTTCACTTTAAGCATTATTAAAATCACTGCTCCCGAAAAAAACGTCCGTTTTTAAAACTTTTTTTTTCATTGATACATGTCCCCTGGGGCAGGACCCAGGTCCCCAAACACTTTTTATGACAATACCATGCATGTAAGCCTTTAAAATTAGCACTTTTGATTTCTCACATAGACTTTTAAAGGGTGTTCCGCGGCTTTCGAATTTGCCGTGAACACCCCAAATTGTTCGCTGTTTGGCGAACGGGCGAACAGCCAATGTTCGAGTCTAACTCATGTTCGACCCGAACATAAAGCCCATCCCTACTGGAGAGATGGTTGTTCTTCTGGAAGGTTCTCCACAGAGAAACACTGGAGCTCTGTCAGAGTGACCATCGGATTCTTGGTCACCTCCTTGACTAAGGCCCTTCTTCCCTGATTGCTCAGTTTGGCTGGGTATTCTTTGGAACCTGGTGGTTCCAAACTTTTTATATTTACAGATGATGGAGGGCACTGTGCTCATTGGGACCTTCAATGCTGCAGAAATGTTTCTGTACCCTTCCCCAGATCTGTGCCTCTATACAATCCTGTCTCCAAGGACAATTCCTTGGACTTCATGGCTTCGTTTGTGCTCTGACATGCATTTACAGTGGGGACAGAAAGTATTCGGACCCCCTTAAATTTTTCACTCTTTGTTACATTGGAGCCATTTGCTAAAATCTTTTAAGTTATTTTTTTTTCCTCATTAATGTACACACAGCACCCCATCTTGACAGAAAAACACTGAATTGTTGACATGTCTGCAGATTTATTAAAAAAGAAAAACTGAAATATCACTTGGTCCTAAGTATTCAGACCCTTTGCTCAGTATTTAGTAGAAGCACCCTTTTGATCTAATACAGCCAATAGTCTTTTTGGGAAAAATGCAACAAGTTTTTCACACCTGGATTTTGGGATCCTCTGCCATTCCTCCTTGCAGATCCTCTCCAGTTCTGTCAGGTTGGATGGTAAACGTTGGTGGACAGCCATTTTTAGGTCTCTCCAGAGATGCTCAATTGGGTTTAAGTCAGGGCTCTGGCTGGGCCATTCAAGAACAGTCACGGAGTTGTGAAGCCACTCCTTCGTTATTTTAGCTGTGTGCTTGGGTTCATTGTCTTGTTGGAAGGTAAACCTTCGGCCCAGTCTGAGGTCCTGAGCACTCTGGAGAAGGTTTTCGTCCAGGATATCCCTGTACTTGGCCGCATTCCTCCTTCTCTCGATTGCAACCAGTCGTCCTGTCCCTGCAGCTGAAAAACACCCCCACAGCATGATGCTGCCACCACCATGCTTCACTGTTGGGACTGTATTGGACAGGTGATGAGCAGTGCCTGGTTTTCTCCACACATACCGCTTAGAATTAAAGCCAAAAAGTTCTATCTTGGTCTCATCAGACCAGAGAATCTTATTTCTCACCATCTTGGAGTCCTTCAGGTGTTTTTTTTAGCAAACTCCATGCGGGCTTTCATGTGTCTTGCACTGAGGAGAGGCTCCTGTCGGGCCACTCTGCCATAAAGCCCCGACTGGTGGAGGGCTACAGTGATGGTTGACTTTCTACAACTTTCTCCCATCTCCCGACTGCATCTCTGGAGCTCAGCCACAGTGATCTTTGGGTTCTTCTTTATCTCTCTCACCAAGGCTCTTCTCCCCCGATAGCTCACTTTGGCCAGACGGCCAGCTCTAGGAAGGGTTCTGGTCGTCCCAAACATCTTCCATTTAAGGATTATGGAGGCCACTGTGCTCTTAGGAACCTTGAGTGCAACAGAAATTTTTTTGTAACCTTGGCCAGATCTGTGCCTTGCCACAATTCTGTCTCTGAGCTCTTCAGGCAGTTCCTTGGACCTCATGATTCTCATTTGCTCTGACATGCACTGTGAGCTGTAAGGTCTTATATAGACAGGTGTTTGGCTTTCCTAATCAAGTCTAATCAGTATAATCAAACACAGCTGGACTCAAATAAAGGTGTAGAACCATCTCAAGGCTGATCAGAAGAAATGAACAGCACCTGAGTTAAATATATGAGTGTCACAGCAAAGGGTCTGAATACTTAGGACCATGTGATATTTCAGTTTTTCTTTTTTAATAAATCTGCAAAAATGTCAACAATTCTGTGTTTTTCTGTCAATATGGGGTGCTGTGTGTACATTACAAAGAAAAAAAATTAACTTAAATGATTTTAGCAAATGGCTGCAATATAACAAAGAGTGAAAAATTTAAGGGGGTCTGAATACTTTCCGTCCCCATTGTATGTACATGTGATTTTTTTTGTTTTTTATTTTTAATACATATGCAAAGATTTCAAACAGACTTCTTTCACATTGTCATTATAGGGTATTGTTTATAAACAATGTTCGTTTTTATCTATCTATCTACAGTTGCAAAAAAAAGTATGTGAACCCTTTTGGAATGATATGGATTTCTGCACAAATTGATCATAAAATGTGATCTGATCTTTATCTAAGTCACAACAATAGACAATCACTGTCTGCTTAAACTAATAACACACAAAGAATTAAATGTTACCATGTTTTTAGTGAACACAACATGTAAACATTCACAGTGCAGGTGGAAAAAGTATGTGAACCCCTAGACTAATGAGATTTCCAGGAGCTAATTGGAGTGAGGTGTCAGCCAACTGGAGTCCAATCAATGAGATGAAATTGGAGGTGTTGGTTACAACTGCCCTGCCCTATAAAAAACACACACCAGTTCTGGGTTTGCTTTTCACAAGAAGCATTGCCTGATGTGGATGATGCCTCGCACAAAAAAGCTCTCAGAAGACCTACGATTAAGAATTGTTGACTTGCATAAAGCTGGAAAGGGTTATAAAAGTATCTCCAAAAGCCTTGCTGTTCATCAGTCCACGGTAAGACAAATTGCCTATAAATGGAAAAAGTTCAGCACTGCTACTAGTCTCCCTAGGAGTGGGCGTCCTGTAAAGATGACCGCAAGTCCACAACGCAGACTGCTCAATGAGGTGAAGAAGAATCCTAGAGTGTCAGCTAAAGACTTACAAAAGTTTCTGGCATATGCTAACATCCCTGTTAGGGAATCTACGATACGTAAAACACTAAACAAGAATGGATTTCATGGGAGGATACCACAGAGGAAGCCACTGCTGTCCAAAAAAAACATTGCTGCACGTTTACAGTTTGCACAAGAGCACCTGGATGTTCCACAGCAGTACTGGCAAAATATTCTGTGGACAGATGAAACCAAAGTTGAGTTGTTTGGAAGAAACACACAACATTATGTGTGGAGAAAAAGAGGCACAGCACACCAACATCAAAACCTCATCCCAACTGTGAAGTATGGTGGTGGGGGCATCATGGTTTGGGGCTGCTTTGCTGCCTCAGCACCTAGACGGATTGCTATTATCGAAGGAAAAATGAATTCCCAAGTTTATCAAGACATTTTGCAGGAGAACTTAAGGCCATCTGTCCACCAGCTGAAGCTCAACAGAAGATGGGTGTTGCAACAGGACAACGACCCAAAGCATAGAAGTAAATCAACAACAGAATGGCTTAAACAGACGAAAATATGCCTTCTGGAGTGGCCCAGTCAGAGTCCTGACCTCAACCCGATTGAGATGCTGTGGCATGACCCCAAGAAAGCGATTCATACCAGACATCCCAAGAATATTGCTGAACTGAAACAGTTCTGTAAAGAGGAATGGTCAAGAATTACTCCTGACCGTTGTGCATGTCTGATCTGCAACTACAGGAAACGTTTGGTTGAAGTTATTGCTGCCAAAGGAGGTTCAACCAGTTATTAAATCCAAGGGTTCACATACTTTTTCCACCTGCACTGTGAATGTTTACATGGTGTGTTCAATAAAAACATGGTAACATTTAATTCTTTGTGTGTTATTAGTTTAAGCAGACTGTGATTGTCTATTGTTGTGACTTAGATGAAGATCAGATCACATTTTATGACCAATTTGTGCAGAAATCCATATCATTCCAAAATGGTTCACATACTTTTTATTGCAACTGTATCTCCCGTCTTGCACAGTTGTGCTGACTCTTCTCTTCTACTGAATTCTGCTTACTCTGATTTCACTGCATACTGTGAACTTCTCATAATGTGCATTAGAAGCTGTAGCAAGTCAGATAGAGCAAACCTCTGGCTGGAGGATGTCCAGCATAATCTAGTCTTCCCCTTCCTATCCCGAATGTCCCTAGCCTGCCCTTTCAGTCATTGGATTTCATTTCAGTTCTTTCAGTCAGCATCACTGTTGACCTAGGATGACCTGCCTAGGATCTCCCACTCCCACTCCTCCATCCTGACCATCAAGACATTTTGATATTTGCATAACTCCTTCTGGGGACTAAGGGCTCTTGAGAGGAGTACTGAGGGAGGGTGCTGTGCTGTTTTCCGAAATCTAGCCGAGTCTTTCAGCACATTTTTTTAGGCCGAACCCCCCCCTCAGCTTATACTCGAGTGAGGGTCTCGAATGAGGGTGCAGCCTCACTTTGCCCATCTGCAGCTGTACCTTTGATAATCAAAACAGCGGGTGTCTCCCGCTGTGTCATGTAGTCTGTTTGGCGGCCGTCCACTGTAACAAAGCTCCGCCTCCTCCTCATCTGTGATAGACGGAACACTGATACAGTTTCCCAGCATTGCATCAGTGTTCCGTCTATCATGGACGAAGAGGAGGCGGGGCTTTGTTACAGTGGATGGCCGCCGAACAGACTGCATGACACAGCATGAGACACCCGCTGTTTTGATTATCAAAGGTACAGCTGCAGATGGGCACAGGGAGGCTGCAGATGGGCACAGTGAGGCTGCAGATGGGCACAATGAGGCTGCAGATGGGCACAGTGAGGCTGCAGATGGGCACAGTGAGGCGGCAGATGGGCACAGTGAGGCCTGCAAATGGGCACAGTGAGGCTGCAAATGGGCACAGTGAGGCTGCAGATGGGCACAATAGGGCTGAAAATGGGCACAGTGAGGCTGCAGATGGGCCATTGTTTACCCAGTAGCTGATGCATTTCCCACCCTAGTCTTATACTCGAGTCAAGAAGTTTTCCCAGTTTTTTTGTGGTAAAATTAGGTTTCTCAGCTTATATTCGGGCCGGCCTATACTCGAGTATATACGGTATTTAAATATATTATTAGCATGTTGATGAGGGGGGAGGGGAGGAACCAGAGAAAGCAAAATATAAGCAGTGACAACTTATTGCTCCGGGTCAGATTTATATCTGTGCTGCAATGCTGCGGTCAGACAAGGACTTGGTGTAAATTCGACATAATACATCCATCCTAATTATAAATCTTGTCCAGTAATCAGTGACGTTGTTCTTTTCTTTTATTAGTGATGATTTGAAACATTGTTATATTTTATGTATCATAAAACATCGGGATTTCCTGTGCTGTGACGGGACGGCTGATGTGGGAGGTGACAGGACTTTATTACAGCCGCTCAACAGATATTTTATGCTGCTACTTTTGTTGCTTCTCCTCTGATGTCACTTGAAACATCTCTTACCAAAGAGATTAGGAAATAAATTGGAGTCACTTGAGAGGTGTCACTATGGAAGGCTCAACAAATAGCTACCAACATTGGAAAATAACGCTTAGCAACTGAATATCTGAACCTGTCACCCTAAACCATGTGTCATGGAATGGTATTGCAACAAAGCCAATCAAAGACAAGATAGGGACCTTTTTGCAGCCTGTCCGTGTTGCTGGATCAGTACCTCTACTCAGTACCACAAATACAACCAAAACACCGGATTAAAAATCCTTTAGGGCTCATTTACATCTGTGTTGGTCTTTGGGATCTTTGGCACCCCTGGGGCTAAGGAGGGAGTACCATCAAGGGAGAAACTTATTTGTTACCTACCTACCCTTTATGAGGGGCAAGTAGCTGATCATACCCTCCCTGGTAAACCAGTTTTAGGGTCCTTTTAAGCTTGGCATTGGGTTTTAAGAGGAGAGGTAATTGCACTTCCTGTGTGACAGCGGGGGTCGGTTAGAAACAGCAATCAACCATGCTAAGAATATTACCCATTACACCAACTTTTTTCATACAGAGTTCCTTCAGAGATTGCTATTGGTTTCTTGAGACACAAGCAATTCTGGATTTATCTACTTACAATGACCACCAACCTTAGGGGTCACTTCTACGCTGACCACCAATATAAGGGATCGCTTCTACACTGATGACCAATGTAAGGGGTCACTTCTACACTGATGACCAATGTAAGGGGTCACTTCTAAACTGACCATCATGGTAAAGGGTCACTCTTCTACACTGACAACCAATGTAATGGGTCACTTCTAAACTGATCATTATGTAAGGAGTTACTTCAACACTGGCCACTAATGTAAGGAGTCACTTCTACACTGACCCCCATTGTAAGGAGTCACTTCTACACTGACCATCAATATTAGGAGTCACTTCAACACTGGCCCCCAATATAATGAGTCACTTCCACACTGAATATCAATGTAAAGGGTCACTTCTACACTGAATATCAATGTAAGGGGTCACTTCTTCACTGAATATCAATGTAAGGGGTCACTTCTACACTGACCATCAGTGTAAGAGGTCCCTTCAACACTAGCCACCAATGTAAGGAGGCACTTCTACACTTACCATCAATGTAAGAGGTCACGTCTACACTGACCACCAATGTAAAGGTCATGACTGCACTGATGACCAATGTAAGGGATCACTTCTACACTGACCACCAATGTAAGAGGTCACGTCTATACTGATGACCAATGTAAGAGGTCATGTCTACACTGATGACCAATGTGAGGGGTCACTTTCACTCTGACCACCAAAGTAAGGGGTTATTTCACAACAACCACCAATTTAAGGGGTCACTTCCACAACAAGCACCAATTTAAGGGGTCACTTCCACAACAACTACCAATTTAAAGGGTCACTTCTACACTGATGTCCAATGTAGGAGGTCACTTCTACACTGGCCACCAATGTAAGGGATCACTTCTACACTGGCCACCAATGTCAGAGGCCACTTCAACACTGCCACCAATGTAACGGGTCAATTCTACACTGGCCACCAATGTAAGGGGTCATTTATACTTTGAACACCAATGTAAGAGGTCACCACAATATTTACTGTCTGTTTTTTTTATTTTTTATTTTTTTGTTAAGCAAGCCTCATATTTTAAATATTTTGTTTAAAACTCAATGCAACCTACTGATCACACCAACCAATTTAATGGGGGGGTTCCTGAGACATAAAAACCTTTTCAATGGTTCCTTCATAATAAAAAGTTAGAGAAAGACTGTATTACACATTCATCAACTCTCCAGTCAGATGAATAAAAAAATATAACGGTAAGTTTTTGTATTCACAATCATGAATTCTCTCTAACTTTCCTCATTCCGTGGCACTTTTCTGCCACCCCAGTGTTTCAGCATCGCCTGAACTTTTGTGACTATTTCTCCTGAATCTAAATAATGTGTGAAATACTCTTCTCGGAGTGCCAGGCAACAGCTGGAGATAAAACTGGTTGAGGTTTATGAGGGGTTTTATAAAGCGTCATCAGCATGAGAGTAAAACACAAAGTGCCATGCGGTGGCATCAAGCTTTATGGAGAAGCTCTCACCTCCGCAGTAGAATCGTCGTTTTATAGTATTCCGTCTACAGGCGTCTCTCACCGTCTCTGGGGGGTTCTCGGGTCTCTTAATCATTCATCATTTCCTTCATCCACAGCAAAATAGGAGAGGAAACAAAAAGAAAGGAGGAAAAGTTTAACTGAGAAACTCATTTTCATCTTAGAGAATTCTCTGCTAAAATTTTTATCAGTTTTGGGTCCTGAACATTGTATTCCACACATCTCCTACTGTCTGTGCTTTTCATTCTGGGCTTTGATCACCAGTACGGGATAAAATTTTTCTTTGGAACTCAGCACATAATGTCTGCAATTTCATAGATATAGAAGAGCTAGAAAACCAATAAATGCATACATGATGATTACAGATGAGAACAGGACTCTTTTTCCTTTCCTTATCCTCTCCTCTTTTGCTTCCACGCCCTCTATTTTTTTTCCTTCCCCTTCCTCTCCTTTATCTTCTTTCTTTCTTCCACCTTTTCTTCCTCTTATCATTCATCTTCCCTTGTTACTTCCTTCCTCATTCCCTCCCTTCTTTCCTTCCTTTTCTGCATTCTTTCCTCTTTTCTTCTTTCTCCTCCTCTCATTTATTTTTCCTTGTTTATCTTCACTCCTTCCTTCCTCCTTTCCTTCCTACCTTCCTCTCTCCCTCCCTTCCTTTTACCTTTCCTTCATTCCTATCTTCCTTCCTTCCTTCTCTTCTTCCTTTAATTCCTTTTCTTTCTTCCTTCTCTCATTTCTTTTTTTCTTCCTTTCTTCCCAATGCTCTTTCTTTTTCTTCTTTTTCTCTCCTTTCCTAAACCTTCTTCTTTTGCTCCTCCCTCTATTTTGATTTTGCTTTATTTTCCTCTACTTTATCTCCTTTTCTTTCGTGTTCCTTCCTCCCTTCTTTTCTTCCTCCATTCCTTCATCTTCCTTCCTTTCTTCCTTCCACCCCTATTTCTTTTTCCTTTCTTTACATCCCTTGCTTCCTTCCTTTTTCATCTTCTTTCCTCTTTTTATTTCTCCCTCTTTCATTTTTTTTCCTTTCTTTCTTCTACTTTATCTTCACTCCTTCCGTCATTTCCCCTTTCCTTCCTACCTTCCTCCCTCCCTTCTACCCTTCCTTCTTTTCTCCCTTCCCTTCTTCTTTCAATTCCATCCTTTCTTTCTGCCTTTTCTCCTTTTTTTTTTCTCCCTTCTCTTCTTCCTTCAATTACTTCCTTTCTTTCTGCCTTCTCTCCTTTCTTCTTTTCTCCCTTCTCTTCTTTCTTAAATTCCTTCCTTTCTTTCTGCCTTCTTTCCTTTCTTCTTTTCTTCCTTCCTTCCCAATCCCTCTCTTTTATTTTTCCCTTTGCCATCCATCCGTCGCCCTTTCCATCCTTCCACTTATTCTTTTTCCTTCTTCTTTTCTCCCTTCTCTTCTTCCTTCCTTCCTTCCTTCCTTCCTTCCTTCCTTCCTTCCTTCCTTCCTCCCTTTCTCTTTCTTTTTCTTCCTCTCCTTCAATTTCTTTTCCTTTACTTTCTTATTTTGCTTCCACCCTCTCTCATTTTTTTCTCTTCTTTCCTCTTCATTATATCCCTATCCTCCCTTCCTTCATATTTGTTCCCCCTTTCCACCTTCTTTCCTATTTTTTCTTTCTCCTCCTCTCATTTTTTTCTTTCCTTTTCTTTGCTCTTCTTTATTCTCATTCATTCCATCATTCCTCTTTTCCTTCCTACCTTCCTCTCTCCCTCCCTCCCTTCTACCCTTCCTTCTTTCCTATCTTCCTTCTTTCTTCCCTTGTCTTCTTGCTTAAATTCCTTTCTTTCTTGCTTCCTTCTTTTCTTCCCTCCTTCCCAACCCCCTTTCTTTTTCCTTCCTTTTTGTCCTCTCCTCAGCTTTCTTTTCTTCTTTTGCTTCTCCCTCTCTTTTATTTTTCCTTTTGCCATCCTCCCTTTCACCTCTCCTTCCTCCCTTCCTTCCTCCCTTCCTTCCTTCCTTCCTTCCTTCCTTCCTTCCTTCCTTCCTTCCTTCCTTCCTTCCTTCCTTCCTTCCTTCCTTCCTTCCTTCCTTCCTTCCTTCCTTCCTTCCCACCACCTCTCCTTTCCTTTCCTCTTCTTTATATTAATTCTCTCCTTGCTCCTTTCCTTCCTTCCTCCCCCTCCCCTTCCTTTTCTTCCTTCCTTCATCCCCCGCCCTTTTCTTTTTCTTACTTGTTCCCCCCCCCCTCCTACTTTTCTCCCTTTCCTTTCGTTTAATTCATCCATTTTTTCATTTTCTCTCTCCCATCATTTCTCATAGAGATAGTACAGAAGATCTCCATCCATAAACGGTGATTGCCGGCGCCATCGTCTCGTTGTCTGAGTGGTGCTATTTGGTGTTTATCAGAGATTTATGGAGCTTATGAAGCCAGCCGGAGCTCAGGCCCTGTCCCAGACAGGTGGCAGAAATGTTTATGGATGTACATTGGGGACCCCTCTCGTGGAACACCAATCTCCTCGCCTATTTCCACCCGATCGGAGGCGAGAAGTGACTGCGCCGAGTGATTTATGCCAGATTATCTGCCACAGAACTGGAAAAGGCTTTAAGTCATGGGACAAATTCATTTTCATAAATTGAGAACAACAGACGCGGAGCTGGAAGGTACATCTGGCTCTCCATGACTCTACATTATTTTCTGAGAGGATCTAGATATGAAATTCCCCATAAATTGAAGTTTGCAACACGGGTGGGAAATCAATGGTGAAAAGATTGGGGGGATATTTAGATTGCGTGTATTAACTCCTAAACTATTATGGTGTTTTTTTAAATCTGTATTGATTGCATATTCAGGCTTCCCTTCAGTCTTGCCAGGGCTGTCTTTAACCCAGGGCAAAAGGGGGGGCTGCCCCGGGCCCAGTCATTGTTTGTGGGGCCCAAGGCAGCTTCCCCTTTGGGCCCTGTGTTAAAGACAGCCCTGCGGCAATGCAGGCCCAAGGCAGCTTCCCCCTTGAGCCCACACTGCCCACAAATAGTTGATAAGTGGATTAGGAAGGGCCCAAGAAAATGTTTGCCCAGGGTCCAATCAATATTAAAGACAGCCCTGAGTCTTGCATAGTTGTACCGGCTCCTCTCCTGGTCTGAAATGGCTTCCTCTGATTTCACTGCACACTGTGAGCTTCTCACAATGTGCATCAGAAGCTGCAGCACGTCAGATGGAGCCCCCCTCATTTCGTAGCTGGAGAACATCCAGTATCATCTAGCCTTTTCCTCTCAAAGCTGAAGGGCTGGCCATTGTCCTGCACAATGGTCACTTTCACTTACCTCTACTTCCTTCCTCCCCACTTCTTTTATGTATTACCTTGTGTTTGTCACTTTTTTGTATTTTTTTTTGTTTTTATTGTGTACACGTTTGTCACTGTGTGACTGGTAGGGTGTGGGTCCTCAGGCCTACCCTGAAAGTCTTGGTAGGGGATGGACATGGTCTTCTGGCTTGGTTCGCCCTCTCTCATGGGGTCTTAAGTACTTGGTTGGGTCTGTTTCGGCAGACCATCCAATGAATGGGGTCCGTCTGGTTTCGGCCAGACGGGCCATAGTGAGTACCACAGTCCCCGTCTGGGGCCTAACGGGAAAGGCCATAGCGAGTACCTCAGTCCCCCTCTGGAGCCCGGGGGATCAGGGTAAGGTCCTTCCTTGGGAGGACCATAGTACACCCATTGCATGTTTTGTGTTCACTCTTTATGTGTGTGCACTTTTTTTTGGCACCGGATGGAGTTTTTGGGTGTTTCGCATGCCACTGGCTTTTAAAAAAAAGAAAAAAAAATTTCCTCTCCAACCTGACTGCCCCTGGCCCGCCCCTTTCATTCATTAGATTTCAATTATTTCCATTATGGAGGCTCAGCATCATATGTGGGTGTTACCAAGGGCAATTTGCATGCAAATGTAGTCTGCCTAGGACCGCTCACTCCTCCAGATTGACAGCCAACCATTTTAATATTTGCATAACTCCTGCTAAGGGCCATTGGTCCTGATGCAATCAGGGGGCTGGCTCTTAGGAGGGGTTATGCAAATATTAAAATGGTGACGGTCAATCTGGTAGAGTGGGCATTCCTAGGACAACCTGCTTCAATACTCCTCCCAAGAGCCAGTCCACTGCTTGCATCAGGACGGAGGGCTCTTGGGAGGAGTTATGCAAATATTAACCACTTGCCGACCGCCTAACTGGGAATTTACGTCATGAATTTGATGTTAAATACCAAGGTTATGGCTGTAGCTAGATGCCATAACCCCGGTATTTTCTGTTCCCTCAGGGGGTGGCTTTCAGATAAAAGTGATCCCAGTGGCGGATTCGCCGTGGGATCACTTTTAGAAGCTGTGGGAGAGGTGCCCCCCTCCTTCCGCTGCTTCCCGGGCTTACGTTACTGATTGCTAAACCATTTGGTGTTGGCTGTGTCTCCCCATAGAGATAAGCAATGGCAAAATGGCCACCGCTCATCTCTATGCCCGTGGAGGACCGGAGCGATGTCAAGACGCCATGACGTCACTTCCGGCTCTCAGGCCATGTAAACGTGTTTTTTTTTTTTTCTTAAAGCAAAACATAAACATTGTTTTTAATCTTTTGCTATTAAGGGTAAAGGAAAGATTTGAGGTCTTTTAGATTCCTGATACCTCCCTAAAGAGGACCTGTCATGCTGTATTGTTATGGAAATGGATATTTACATTCTTTGCGATAGCAATAAAAGTGTTCAAACATTTTTTTTTAAAGGGACAGTCTAAAAATTTAAAAAATTGTAATAAAATAAATAAAAAAATGTTTTAAAGCGCCCCTGTTCCCGCGTGCTCACGTGCAGTAGTGAATGCATACGTAGCTCACGCCCACATGTGTAAACGGTGTTCGCACCACACATATGAGGTATCCCCACAAACGTTAGAGCGAAAGCAATAATTCTAGTGCTATACCTCCTCTGTAACTTTAAACTGGTAACCTGTAGAATTTTTTAAAGCGTCGCCTATGGAGATTTTTAAGTACCAAAGTTTGCCGCCATTCCACGAGCACGCCATTTTAAAGCGCAACATGTTAGGTATCTGTTTACTCTGTGTAACATCATCTTTCACAATACACAAAAAACAATAAGGTTATACAGTGGGGACGAAAAGTATTCAGACCCACTTAAATTTTTCACTCTAATGCCCCGTACACACGGTCGGACTTTGTTCGGACATTCCGACAACAAAATCCTAGGATTTTTTCCGACGGATGTTGGCTCAAACTTGTTTTGTCTACACACGGTCACACAAAGTTGTCGGAAAATCCGATTGTTCTGAACTCGGTGACGTAAAACACGTACATCTGGACTATAAACGGGGCAGTGGCCAATAGCTTTCATCTCTTTATTTATTCTGAGCATGCGTGGCACTTTGTCCGTCGGATTTGTGTACACACGATCGGAATTTCCGACAACGGATTTTGTTGTCGGAAAATTTTATATCCTGCTCTCAAACTTTGTGTGTCAGAAAATCCGATGGAAAATGTGTGATGGAGCCTACATATGGTCGGAATTTCCGACAACAAGGTCCTATCACATATTTTACATCGGAAAATCCGACCGTGTGTACGGGGCATTTGTCATATTGCATCCATTTGCTAAAATCATTTAAGTTCTTTTTTTTTTTCCTCATTAATGTACACACAGCACCCCATATTGACAGAAAAACACAGAATTGTTGACATTTTTGCAGATTTATTAAAAAAAGAAAAACTGAAATATCCTATGGTCCTAAGTATTCAGACCCTTTGCTCAGTGTTTAGTAGAAGCACCCTTTTGATCTAATACAGCCATGAGTCTTTTTGGGAAAGTATCCTCTCCAGTTCTGTCAGGTTGGATGGTAAACGTTGGTGGACGGCCATTTTTAGGTCTCTCCAGAAATGCTCAATTGGGTTTAGGTCAGGGCTCTGGCTGGGCCATTCCAGTCACGGAGTTGTTGTGAAGCCACTCCTTCGTTATTTTAGCTGTGTGCTTAAGGTCATTGTCTTGTTGGAAGGTAAACCTTCAGCCCAGTCTGAGGACCTGAGCACTCTGGAGAAGGTTTTCGTCCAGGATATCCCTGTACTTGGCCGCATTCATCTTTCCCTCGGTTGCAACCAGTCGTCCTGTCCCTGCAGCTGAAAAACACCCCCACAGCATGATGCTGCCACCACCATGCTTCACTGTTGGGATTGTATTGGACAGGTGATGAGCAGTGCCTGGTTTTCTCCACACATACTGCTTAGAATTAAGGCCAAAAAGTTCTATCTTGGTCTCATCAGACCAGAGAATCTTATTTCTCACCATCTTGGAGTCCTTCAGGTGTTTTTTAGCAAACTCCATGCGGGCTTTCATGTGTCTTGCACTGAGGAGAGGCTTCCGTCGGGCCACTCTGCCATAAAGCTCCGACTGGTGGAGGGCTGCAGTGATGGTTGACCTTCTACAACTTTCTCCCATCTCCTGACTGCATCTCTGGAGCTCAGCCACAGGGATCTTTGGGTTCTTCTTTACCTCTCTCACCAAGGCTCTTCTCCCCCGATAGCTCAGTTTTGCCGGACGGCCAGCTTTAGGAAGGGTTCTGGTCATCCCAAACGTCTTCCATTTAAGGATTATGGAGGCCACTGTGCTCTTAAGAGCCTTAAGTGCAGCAGAATTTTTTTTGGAACCTTGGCTAGATCTGTGCCTTGCCACAATTCTGTCTCTGAGCTCTTCAGACAGTTCCTTTGACCTCATGATTCTCATTTGCTCTGACATGCACTGTGAGCTGTAAGGTCTTATATAGACAGGTGTGTGGCTTTCCTAATCAAGTCTAATCAGCTAAAATTACACACAGCTGGACTCAAATGAAGGTGTAGAACCATCTCAAGGATGATCATAAGAAATGGACAGCACCTGAGTTAAATAAATAAATGTCACAGCAAAGGGTCTAAATACTTAGGACCATTAGATATCTCAGTTTTTCTTTTTTTTAATAAATCTGCAAAAATGTCAACAATTCTGTGTTTTTCTGTCAATATGGGGGTGCTGTGTGTACATTAATGAGGAAAAGAAATGAACTTAAATGATTTTAGCAAATGGCTGCAATATAACAAAGAGTGAAAAATCTAAGGGGGTCTGAATACTTTCCGTCCCCACTGTGTATGTATGTATATATATATATATATATATATATATATATATATATATATATATATATAATGTTTGTGGGTATCTAAGTAGCTTTCTAGCAAAAAATACAGATTTTTACTTGTAATCAAATGTCAGAAAAAGGCTGGGTCCTTGGGTGGATGTCAATCTGGAGGAGTTTTCATTCCTAGGACACCCTGCCTCAGTACAAGGGCCAGGGCATGGGATGGGCAGGAGGGATGGCTGCCCCAGGCGCAGCAGTTTACTGTTTGGATGGGGGCGCTGTGTGGTGATCTTATTCTGTTACAAGGCTGTGAGGAGTAGCGAAAGGGGCATCACCATAGCTTGTGTACTGGGTGTGTCGAATGTGCCTGGGCACACTCTAATCACCCCGTGCACATTAAGCAAGCCATAGATGATGCAATTCTCTTTCCTGCAACCCCTGGTTGAAATTCGCTTGATTCCTGACTCTGTTGATGAGGAAATTCCTCCTGCAGCGCTATTGTGTTCTGGCAGCAGGGAGCCTTCTGACAGGGCAGCTGATAAGGCAGTACAGGTTACTGCACATCTTTATCACTGAATAGTTGCAGAGGCTAATGCAAATTATTACTGCTCACTTACTTTATCCTAGAGGTTAGTGCACATCAATACCGCTCACCCATTGGTTGCTGGGGCTGGGAGGGAGTGAAGAGTGACCAATAGCAGTGCTGGGGGGGGGGGGGGGGATGAGTGACAGTGTGCCTGGGGGATGGGATCAGTGGCTGTGCTGGGGGATGGGGTGATCTTGGGGCAGTTTTTGCCCCTCTTTCTTTCTTATCATGTGATCAGTGGCAGTGCTGGGGGGATGGGATGAGTGGCAATGCTGGTGGGGTGATGGGATCAGTGGCAGTGCTGGTGGGGTGATCGAATCAGTGGCAGTACTTCGGAGGGATGGGATCAATGGCAGTGCTGATGGGGTGATGGGATCAGTGGCAATGCTGGTGAGGTGATGGGATCAGTGGCAGTGCTGGTGGGGTGATGGGATCAGTGGCAGTGCTTGGGGGGGATGGGATAAGTGGCAGTGCTGGTGGGGTGATGGGATCAGTGGCAGTGCTTGGGAGGGATGGGGTCAGTGGCAGTTCTGGTGGGGTGATGGGGTCAGTGGCAGTGCTGGTGGGGTGATGGGATCAGTGGCAGTGCTTGGGAGGGATGGGATCAGTGGCAGTGCTGCTGGGGTGATGGGATCAGTGACAGTGCTGGTGGTGTGATGGGATCAGTGGCAGTGCTTGGGAGGCATGGGATGAGTTGCAGTGCTGGTGGGGTGATGGGATCAGTGGCAGTGCTGGTGGGGTGATGGGATCAGTGGTAGTTCTGGTGGGGTGATGGGATCAGTGGTAGTTCTGGTGGGGTGATGGGATCAATGGCAGCTCTGGTGGGGTGATGGGATCAGTGGCAGTGCTGGTGGTGTGATGGGGTCCGTGGCAGTGCTTGGGAGGGATGGGATTAGTGGCAGTGCTGGTGGGGTGATAGAATCAGTGGCAGTGCTTGGGAGGCATGGGATGAGTTGCAGTGCTGGTGGGGTGATGGGATCAGTGGCAGTTCTGGTGGGGTGATGGGATCAGTAGCAGTGTTTGGGAGGGATGGGATCAGTGGCAGTGCTGGTGGGGTGATGGGGTCAGTGGCAGTGCTGGTGGGGTGATGGGATCAGTGGCAGTTCTGGTGGGGTGATGGGATCAGTGGCAGTGCTTGGGAGGGATGGGATCAGTGGCAGTGCTGGTGGGGTGATGGGGTCAGTGGCAGTTCTGGTGGGGTGATGGGATCAGTGGCAGTGCTGGTGGGGTAATGGGGTCAGTGGCAGTGCTGGTGGGGTGATGGGATCAGTGACAGTCAGTGCTGGTGGTGTAATGGGATCAGTGGCAGTGCTTGGGAGGCATGGGATGAGTTGCAGTGCTGGTGGGGTGATGGGATCAGTGGCAGTGCTGGTGGGGTGATGGGGTTAGTGGCAGTGCTGGTGGGGTGATGGGATCAGTGGCAGTGCTGGTGGTGTAATGGGATCAGTGGCAGTGCTTGGGAGGCATGGAATGAGTTGCAGTGCTGGTGGGGTGATGGGATCAGTGGCAGTTCTGGTGGGGTGATGGGATCAGTGGCAGTGCTTGGGAGGGATGGGATCAGTGGCAGTGCTGGTGGGGTGATGGGGTCAGTGGCAGTACTAGTGGGGTGATGGTATCAGTGGCAGTGCTGGTGGGGTGATGGGGTCAGTGGCAGTGCTGGTAGGTGATGGGATCAGTGACAGTGCTGGTGGTGTGATGGGATCAGTGGCAGTGCTTGGTAGGCATGGGATGAGTTGCAGTGCTGGTGGGGTGATGGGATCAGTGGTAGTGCTGGTGGGGTGATGGGATCAGTGGCAGTTCTGGTGGGGTGATGGGATCAGTGACAGTTCTGGTGTGGTGATGGGATCAGTGGCAGTTCTGGTGGGGTGATGGGATCAGTGGAAGTGCTGGTGGGGTGATGGGGTCCGTGGCAGTGCTTGGGAGGGATGGGATCAGTGGCAGTGCTGGTGGGGTGATGGGATCAGTGGCAGTGCTTGGGAGGCATGGGATAAGTTGCAGTGCTGGTGGGGTGATGGGATCAGTGGCAGTGCTTGGGAGGGATGGGATCAGTGGCAGTGCTGGTAGGGTAATGGGGTCAGTGGCAGTGCTGGTGGGGTGATGGGGTCAGTGGCAGTTCTGGTGGGGTGATGGGATCAGTGGCAGTGCTGGGAGGGATGGGATCAGTGGCAGTGCTGGTGGGGTGATGGGGTCAGTGGCAGTGCTGGTGGGGTGATGGGATCAGTGGCAGTGCTGGTGGGGTGATGGGGTCAGTGGCAGTGCTGGTGGGGTGATGGGATCAGTGGCAGTGCTGGTGGGGTGATGGGGTCAGTGGCAGTGCTGGTGGGGTGATGGGATCAGTGACAGTGCTGGTGGGGTGATGGGATCAGTGGCAGTGCTTGGGAGGCATGGGATGAGTTGCAGTGCTGGTGGGGTGATGGGATCAGTGGCAGTGCTGGTGGGGTGATGGGATCAGTGGCAGTTCTGGTGGGGTGATGGGATCAGTGGCAGTGCTGGTGGGGTGATGGGATCAGTGGCAGTTCTGGTGGGGTGATGGGATCAGTGGCAGTGCTGGTGGGGTGATGGGGTCCGTGGCAGTGCTGGTGGGGTGATGGGGTCAGTGGCAGTGCTGGTGGGGTGATGGGATCAGTGGCAGTGCTGGTGGTGTAATGGGATCAGTGGCAGTGCTTGGGAGGCATGGGATGAGTTGCAGTGCTGGTGGGGTGATGGGATCAGTGGCAGTTTTGGTGGGGTGATGGGATCAGTGGCAGTGCTTGGGAGGGATGGGATCAGTGGCAGTGCTGGTGGGGTGATGGGGTCAGTGGCAGTGCTGGTGGGGTGATGAGATCAGTGGCAGTTCTGGTGGGGTGATGGGATCAGTGGCAGTGCTGGTGGGGTGATGGGATCAGTGGCAGTTCTGGTGGGGTGATGGCATCAGTGGCAGTGCTGGTGGGGTGATGGCATCTGTGGCAGTGCTTGGGAGGGATGGGATCAGTGGCAGTGCTGGTGGGGTGATGGGATCAGTGGCAGTGCTTGGGAAGCATGGGATGAGTTGCAGTGCTGGTGGGGTGATGGGATCAGTGGCAGTTTTGGTGGGATGATGGGATCAGTGGCAGTGCTTGGGAGGGATGGGATCAGTGGCAGTGCTGGTGGGGTGATGAGGTCAGTGGCAGTGCTGGTGGGGTGATGGGATCAGTGGCAGTGCTGGTGGGGTGATGGGGTCAGTGGCAGTGCTGGTGGGGTGATGGGATCAGTGACAGTGCTGGTGGGGTGATGGGATCAGTGGCAGTGCTTGGGAGACATGGGATGAGTTGCAGTGCTGGTGGGGTGATGGGATCAGTGGCAGTGCTGGTGGGGTGATGGGATCAGTGGCAGTTCTGGTGGGGTGATGGGATCAGTGGCAGTGCTGGTGGGGTGATGGGATCAGTGGCAGTTCTGGTGGGGTGATGGGATCAGTGGCAGTGCTGGTGGGTTTATGGGGTCCGTGGCAGTGCTGGTGGGGTGATGGGGTCAGTGGCAGTGCTGGTGGGGTGATGGGATCAGTGGCAGTGCTGGTGGTGTAATGGGATCAGTGGCAGTGCTTGGGAGGCATGGGATGAGTTGCAGTGCTGGTGGGGTGATGGGATCAGTGGCAGTTTTGGTGGGGTGATGGGATCAGTGGCAGTGCTTGGGAGGGATGGGATCAGTGGCAGTGCTGGTGGGGTGATGGGGTCAGTGGCAGTGCTGGTGGGGTGATGAGATCAGTGGCAGTTCTGGTGGGGTGATGGGATCAGTGGCAGTGCTGGTGGGGTGATGGGATCAGTGGCAGTTCTGGTGGGGTGATGGCATCAGTGGCAGTGCTGGTGGGGTGATGGCATCTGTGGCAGTGCTTGGGAGGGATGGGATCAGTGGCAGTGCTGGTGGGGTGATGGGATCAGTGGCAGTGCTTGGGAAGCATGGGATGAGTTGCAGTGCTGGTGGGGTGATGGGATCAGTGGCAGTTTTGGTGGGATGATGGGATCAGTGGCAGTGCTTGGGAGGGATGGGATCAGTAGCAGTGCTGGTGGGGTGATGGGGTCAGTGGCAGTGCTGGTGGGGTGATGGGATCAGTGGCAGTTCTGGTGGGGTGATGGGATCAGTGGCAGTGCTTGGGGGGGATGGGATCAGTGGCAGTGCTGGTGGAGTGATGGGGTCAGTGGCAGTGCTGGTGGGGTGATGGGATCAGTGGCAGTGCTGGTGGGGTGATGGGGTCAGTGGCAGTGCTGGTGGGGTGATGGGATCAGTGACAGTGCTGGTGGTGTGATGGGATCAGTGGCAGTGCTTGGGAGGCATATGATGAGTTGCAGTGCTGGTGGGGTGATGGGATCAGTGGCAGTTCTGGTGGGGTTATGGGATCAGTGGCAGTGCTGGTGGGGTGATGGGATCAGTGGCAGTGCTGGTGGGGTGATGGGGTCTGTGGCAGTGCTGGTGGGGTGATGGGAGCAGTGGCAGTGCTGGTGGGGTGATGGGGTTAGTGGCAGTGCTGGTGGGGTGATGGGATCAGTGGCAGTTCTGGTGGGGTGATGGGATCAGTGGCAGTGCTTGGGAGGGATGGGATCAGTGGCAGTGCTGGTGGGGTGATGGGGTCAGTGGCAGTGCTGGTGGGGTGATGGGATCAGTGGCAGTTCTGGTGGGGTGATGGGATCAGTGGCAGTGCTTGGGAGGGATGGGATCAGTGGCAGTGCTGGTGGGGTGATGGGGTCAGTGGAAGTGCTGGTGGGGTGATGGGATCAGTGGCAGTGCTGGTGGGGTGATGGGATCAGTGACAGTGCTGGTGGTGTGATGGGATCAGTGGCAGTGCTTGGGAGGCATGGGATGAGTTGCAGTGCTGGTGGGGTGATGGGATCAGTGGCAGTTCTGGTGGGGTGATGGGATCAGTGGCAGTTCTGGTGGGGTGATGGGATCAGTGGCAGTTCTGGTGGGGTGATGGGATCAGTGGCAGTTCTGGTGGGGTGATGGGATCAGTGGCAGTGCTGGTGGGGTGATGGGGTCCGTGGCAGTGCTGGTGGGGTGATGGGATCAGTGGCAGTGCTGGTGGGGTGGTGGGGTTAGTGGCAGTGCTGGTGGGGTAATGGGATCAGTGGCAGTGCTGGTGGTGTAATGGGATCAGTAGCAGTGCTTGGGAGGCATGGGATGAGTTGCAGTGCTGGTGGGGTGATGGGATCAGTGGCAGTTCTGGTGGGGTGATGGGATCAGTGGCAGTGCTTGGGGTGGATGGGATGAGTGGCAGTGCTGGGGGGATGGGGTCAGTGGCAGTGCTTGGGGTGGATGGAATACTCTGGTTGCACCTGCGATTGGTATCTGTGCCCCCACCCCCCTGCTATCTGGGCCCCCCCTTTGCTCACCCAAGGGCCAGTCCACTGCTAGCATCAGGACTGAGGGTTTTTGAGAGGAGTACTGAGGCCAGGCGCTCAGATGTTTTCAGGAAGCTATGTACAGCCCCCTGTCAGTCCCTCCCACCAACCATGATCTGCTTACATTGCATAGAAAAGCCCAGAAACCCAGTAATGATGTACAAAAGAAGGTACATAATATAAATACATAATACAAATAGAAAGGTTTTATTCAAAAATGTAATTAGCTTGTTGATGAGGGGGATAAGGATAAATCAATGAAGACAAATATTTTTTATAATTTAGAATGATAGTGATTCCCACGCTGTTTTATGGATCCCACAGTATACAAAAGTCTAGGTTTGCAAAAAAAAAAAAAAAAAAAAACATGTAAGAGAAGAAAAAATCCAGGTTGGTAAATATAATCTGAGATAAAATAAAACTCTTCAGATGCCAAAATGGAATGACTGGGTTATGCTAGAAAGCCCTGAACCCCATTGGGAGGGTCCCCAGGAGATGTTCCTTGGCTCTGGATGAAGGTTTGGATTGCGATTTTCTCCAGGAATATCATTTTTGTTTACTTTTTGGCAACCGCTTCATACATTTCACAATGTAATAGTTTTCCAAACCTCTACAGAGCATTTCTCCTGGAAACAAAAACATGGCGGTCTCCGGAGGTGCCGCTCGTTGCTCCCTTCTGAGCTGAGAAATTTAGTTAAAAGAAAAGTCGGCTTTTGTTCCTAATCTAATAATACGAGATACGTGAAATATTGGGAGTAAATAATAGAGCTCGGTTGATGTTGGTGCTCGAGGATTTTTTGGACCATGATGCTTTCATTGTTTAGCTGTGCTATGACAGCGCTGGTTACCATACTAGATATAGGGGGCATTACCACATCACCCAGGGGATGTATAGTGTAATTAGTTTCTGATGCTGCAAATAACTGCCAGAGACTGCAGACATACTACAGGAGACGATCAGAGACTGCAGACATAGTACAGGAGATGGTCAGAGACTGCAGACATACTACAGGAGATGGTCAGAGACTGCAGACATACTACAAGAGACGGTCAGAGACTGCAGACATGGTACAGGAGATGGTCAGAGACTGCAGACATACTACAGGAGATGATCAAAGACTGCAGACATAGTACAGAAGATGGTCAGAGACTGCAGACATACTACAGGAGATGGTCAGAGACTGCAGACATACTACAGGAGATGATCAGAGACTGCAGACATAGTACAGGAGATGGTCAGAGACTGCAGACATACTACAGGAGATGGTCAGAGATTGCAAACATACTACAGGAGATGGTCAGAAACGGCAGACATACTACAGGAGATGGTCAGAGACTGCAGACATACTACAGGAGATGATCAGAGACTGCAAACATAGTACAGGAGATGGTCAGAGACTGTAGACATACTACAGGAGATGGTCAGAGACTGCAGACATACTACAGGAGATGGTCAGAGACTGCAGACATACTACAGGAGATGGTCAGAGACTGCAGACATAGTACAGGAGATGGTCAGAGACTGCAGACATACTACAGGAGATGGTCAGAGACTGCAGACATACTACAGGAGATGGTCAGAGACTGCAGACATAGTACAGGAGATGATCAGAGACTGCAGACATACTACAAGAGATGGTCAGAGACTGCAGACATAGTACAGGAGATGTTCAGAGACTGCAGACATGATACAGGAGATGATCAGAGACTGCAGACATAGTACAGGAGATGGTCAAAGACTGCAGATGTAGTACAGGAGATGATTAGAGACTGCAGACATAGTACAGGAGATGGTCAGAGACTGCAGACATACTACAGGAGATGGTCAGAGACTGCAGACATAGTACAGGAGATGGTCAGAGACTGCAGACATACTACAGGAGATGGTCAGAGACTGCAGACATAGTACAGGAGATGGTCAGAGACTGTAGACATATGGATGGGTTGGTGGATGGATGGGCGGATGAATGGGTGGCCCCTTGGGACATGTTTACAACTATGCAACCAGGTGTGCCTATAGGCTCCACCGATAGGAATCTGGCGATAAAAAATTCAGATTCACCTACTTAGCACTTAATAATATATTTTACAGGTGAAGATCAGCAACTTAGGCGTCTAAGTGCCATGCGAACGTCTCAGCATTCATACAGCCGTCATGCATTATCCCTGAAATGTGTCTAATATGTGTATTTCCTATCATGATCAGCTCCATCTAGTGGCCCTTATGTGGCTTTTCTAAAATACTTAAATCAGAAAAATACTGCATTATGGCCACTAGATGGAGCTGACCACCATAGGAAATAAACATATCAGGCACACTTTGGAGATTGTTTTTGTTATTTTTTTTTTATAAAGAGACTCCATAGTGTGTTAAAATGCCAACAATATATTTAAGGGGAAAATAAATTTGTACAGTAAATATATATATATATATATATATATGTATATATATATATATATATATATATATATATATATATATATATATATATATAATATTTTTTCCCCTTTTCTTCTTGCACTGTATTAGGAAACTGTTAATGTTTCCATCAGTTTTATGGAAGAGATACTTCTATGTTCTTCGGGAAATGGCGGCTGGTTGATGGTGAAATGAGCGCATAGACAATGAACCCCAGATGGTCTCCTGTGATAGAAGACCCCGGGGGTAAGTAGTTTTATTGAGACTGCTTTCATTGTGTTTATTTCTGTTGTCTTCTAACCTCCAGTGCAGCATGCTTGGTGTGTGTGTGAATAAACAGAGGAGTCGCCGTCATCGGAATCGCTGCCAAATACAACGGCCCCTCCGGCCACCGTGCCCGCTTCTACGGATCGGCTGCCAAACAGCAGATGGAGAGTGACAGGTCCAGCTTCATCACCAGGCACAGCGTCATTCATATTCATATAGGAGCCTTTACGCTGCAGGCGGCGCACACAACCAAACACACAGAAAAATGAAAATCACATTTAGCCAAGTTACTTATTTTGTGCACAAAATCATTAGGAGCGATTTTAAATACTGCTGGTATAATTATCCGACACCTGGTGTTTATTAGCCTCCCACATTGGAGCTGTGAGACTCATTCATAGTCTGTAGAGAAGGATGGAGGGGACAAGGTGGCACAGCAGGGCACACAGATGTTGGCACTGATTAGTGGTGTCACCCTTCGACACTTAGCAGTTCCTGTGTGCTCAGGTAGGTGTAAAATACCTGACACCTTCTAGTGTCTCTCTGGATTAAAATACCTGACACTTTCTGGCATCCCTCTAGTACAGTGATGGCGAACCTTGGCACCCCAGATGTTTTGGAACTACATTTCCCATAATGCTCTTGCACTCTGCAGTGTAGTTGAGCATCATGGGAAATGTAGTTCCAAAACATCTGGGATGCCAAGGTTCACCATTACTGCTCTAGTATAAAATCACTTTTGGGTGTCTCTCTGGGGTAAAATATCTGACATTTTCTGGTTTCTCTCTGGAGTAAAATACCTGACACTTTCTGGCACCTCTCTGGTGAAAAATCCCTGACACTTTCTGGGAAGCCGTACATACTGCATTTAACAGCCAATACAAGGGAATGGCCAAACATAACTGCACTCAGGTAAACGCCGATGGCTTCAGCATTGGTGCTTACCCATGCGTGCGTATGCAGGCGATTCCCCCTAAACATAAAGGTGGCACTTCCAGGGAGAATATGCGCATGCATGAGTAAGCGCCAATGCAGAAGCCACCGGTACATAATTACCAAGATACATAGGGTGGGGGGACCTCCCAACCAAGATTTCCGGAAGAGTTGTCAGATAATCCCGCATGATTGAAAGGTCAGATAGGGCCCCAAGGTAAGGTGGCTCACTGAGTGCAAGAAGTGTATTATATATTAGGTGACTCCTTGTAAGCCGCACTCAGTGAGCCGCCTTACCTTGGGGCACTATCTGATCTTTCAATCATGCGGGATTATCTGACAGCTCTTCCGGAAATCTTGGTTGGGAGGTCCCCCCACCGTATGTATCTTGGTAATTATGTGAGGTGGCCATTTTTGTGTATATATAACCAGTCACGCATTTTCCAATCTGATATGCTATATGCAGTTTCTTTGCAGCAAACTTAACCTCTGAAGAAGACCCCAATGAAACGGGTCGAAACGCGTCAGGCTTTGTCATACATTAGACATGTTTGCCATGTAATATTATGTACATTTCTGTGTTTGCAACATTTGCACTTTTAGGTATGCCCCCTTCAGAGCTCATATTTTAACTATCATGGGAATTTTTGTATGCTAATACATTTTTAATAAAGAACCATTTTCACAATTTTCTTATTACTTATTTACCTCGCTGCTAAAAAAAACCCCTCTGGGAGAATTTTCCCATAATATGTGTACTTAATCTTTTTTTTTTTACATTTCTTCAATTGCTTCCTGGTTTCTGGCCTAGGCCAAAATGATGTCATACATCCCAGGGGTCTTCATGGGAGGGGCTTTCTCAGCTAAGCACGCCCTCATCACTGTCGATCAGCGCAGCCCCAATCAGTGCCCATCAGTGCTGCCTGTCAGTGCCGCCAGTGGAGGCCCGTCCATAAGGGGGCGCAGGGGCGCCACCCCCTCTAATCCGGATGCATAGAGTTCTACGGGGTTTTGTTTTTGTGACGCATGTGATTAGAGCTTTAGACTCTAATTGGCTTCAAAAGGGGTGGGCTCGGGGCACAGAGCACTGCGTCCTGAGCCCACCCACTTGTGGCAATAGCGAATCAACATTCACAATTGTCTTCCTGCTTCTCCTCCCGGGCAATCAGGACAGAAAGCGGGTCCTGAGACTGGATTGGCCGGCAGGAGAGGTCGAGGAAGCCGCTGAGGCTGCCCGGGACCTGGATAGGGTAAGTGCGGGGGGCTGGAGGGCTTGGGAGCGGGGCTAGCGGGGGGGGGGTTTATTTGTCACCCCCCAAAAATGAAGCACCAGCCACCACTGAGTGCCACCTATCATTACCACCTAACAGTGCCACTAATCAGTGTCTATCACTGCTGCCTGTCAGTACCGCCTATCAGTGTTGCATATCAGTGCAGCCTCATCAGTACCCTTCATTGCAGCAAATCAGTGCCTATCAGTGCTGCATATCAGTGCAGCCTCATCAGTGCCACCTTATCAGTGCCCTTCAGTGCAGTAACTCAGTGCCCATCAATGCAGCCTATAAGTGACCCTCAGTGCCTCATATCAGTGCCCTTCAGTGCAGCAAATTAGTTCCCATCAGTGCCGCATATCTGTGCCCATCAGTGTCTCCCCATCAGTGCCGCCTGATCAGTGCATGTCAGTAAAGAAGAAAAAATACTTATTTACAAAATTTTATAACAGAAACGAAGAAAAACTTTTTTTTCAAATTTTTTTTCTTTTGTTTAGCAAAAAATAAAAACCCCAGTGATGTTTAAATGTTACCAAAAGAAAACTATCTATCTAAAAAAAAATGATAAAAATGTCCTATGGGTACAGTGTTGCATGACCGCGCAATTGTCATTCAAAGTGCGACAGCGCTGAAAGCTGAAAACTGGTCTGGGCAGGAAAGGGGTAAAAGTGCCCGGTATTGAAGTGGTTAAATATTATGCTCCAAATTTTTGATGTCTATTGTCTGGAATATTTGGCAGATCTTCTATCGTACAGCCACAGAGTGTTCCCCGGATATAGACATGGAAGACGTGTTCCTTTGTATCCCTGGAATCTCTCCGGTAGACGCCGGTGCCTTCTGTCACTCGCCTTCTCCAGCCCGGGGGGCGAGAACACCGCGCATTGTGCAGACTCTCAATTCCAACTTCCTCTAAAGTCCTCCTCCTGTCTCTTCTCTTCTCTCTTCTCTCTTCTCTCTCTCTCCTCCTGTGATATTGTCTGCTCTAAAGTTTATTTCACCCCGCTGCCTGCAAAGCTCACAACATCCATTGTTCCCGATGATGTGACTTATGAACAAATCCCCCACTGCTTGCATTAGTCTTTGTGAGATGGAAAAACAGCATCATTATAAGAACAATGCAGACACAACGCCGAGTGCATGAAGGCAACAAAACCTGTGCATTGCCATACAATGACGGAATTTGGCGCACCCCATGAGACCTCCAGCTGGTCAAACACGCTTTGATTTTGCATCATTTTTTACATGAATTTTATATGTTCCGATACCTTTCAAAGCATTATTCTGTGACGCTGTCAGGGCCATCTTTAATATTGATCGGAACCTGGGCAAACATTTTCTTGGGCCCTCCTGAATCCACTTGTCAACTATTTGCAGGCAGTGTGGGCTCAAGGGGCAGCTGCTTTGGGCCCCGCAACAATGATTGGGCTCATTGTATTAACCAGTTGCTGCCCGCCCAACCGTCAAATGACGGCGGGGCCGTGCGACTCTCGCTCTCGCCCGCAGGGGCACACAGCTTGGTGATCGCGGCAGAGCCATGTTGTTAGGACATGACGCGACCCCGACCTCTGCAAAGAGCTGCCTCAACAGCTCTTTAACCATGTGATCGGCTGAGTCCAATCACAGCCAGTCACATGTAAACACGGAGATGCCGGGAATCGGAGCTCCTCGCCTCACACTGACAGGTTGTGTGACGAGGAGAGCCAATCAGCGGCATCTCCTCGCAGGGGGCAACAAAACATGTAATCATTATAGCGCCAACAGTGTCACCATTCAGTGTCCACCAGTGCCAGAAATCAGTGCCCACCACTGCCCACAAGTGGCACCAATCAGTGCCCATTAGTGATGCCAGTCAGTTCTGGCTATCAGTCCCGCCCACCTATCAGTGCTGCCCATAAATGCCCATCACTGCTGTCCATCAATGCCCATCAGTGTCGCCCATCAGTGCCACCCATCAGTACCCATCAGTACCGCCTATCCGTGCCATCTATCAGTGCCCACCAGTGCCTCCTATCAGTGCCCACCAGTGCCACCTATCAGTGCCACCTATTAGTGCCCATCAGTGCCACCTAACAGTGCCCACCAGTGCCGCCTATCAGTGCCAATCAGTGCCACCTATTAGTGCCCATCAGTGCCACCTAACAGTGCCCCTCAGTGCCGCCTATCAGTGCTCATCAGTGCCACCTAACAGTGCCCATAAGTGCGGCATATTAGTGCCTCATCAGTGCCACCTAATCAGTACCCATAAGTGCCACCTCATCAATGCCCACCAGTTCAGTCTATCAGTGCCCATCAGTGCCGCCTCATCAGTGCACATCAGTGAAGGAGAAAAATTACTTAATTACAAAATTTACTGACAGAAACTAAGTTAAAAAAAAAAAATTCACATTTTTTGGTCTTTTTTTTTTGGTAAAAAATAAAAAACCCAGCAGTGATTAAATACCACCAAAAGAAAGCTCTATTTGTGTGAAGAAAATGATAAAAATGTCATTTGGGTACAGTGTTGCATGACCGCGCAATTGTCATTCAAAGTGTGACAGCCCTGAAAGCTGAAAAATGGCCTGGGCAGGAAGGGGGTGTAAGTTCCCTTCCGCTAACGACCAGGTAAACAAAGAGCCGAAACCGGAGGTGACTAAATCCTCATCGCTTCCGGGGTCACAGGGAGGGAAGAACAATGTCAGTTCCTCTTTCTCTATGTAGTGCCGCTGTGGCCGGCTGTAAATTTTGATACTGGGATGATGCCTGCAGGTGGAGGCATCGTCCTGGTGTAACTACTTCAACCTAAGGGCATCCAGAAGCTGCACAAGTAGCCAATCTCATGAGTTGGCAGGAAGCATTTTGATAGGAGGAGAGTGCAACTGTGGCTTTATGGAGCAAAGGTGTTCAACAGTGTTGAGGTCAGAGTTCTGTGCCGACCACTTGGACGCCTTCAAACAAAATTGGTCCAGTCATGTCTTTAAAGAGTAAAGGATTTCTGTGAGGTTGAGGTCAGGTTTCTGTGCAGGCCACTTGAGCTCCTTCAAACCAAACTGGTCCCACCATTTCTTTATGGAGCAAAGGTGTTTAGTAGGGTTGAGGTGAGAGCACTGTGCAGGTCACTTAAGTTCCTCCACACCAAACTGGTCCAACTGTGTCTTTATAGAGTAAAAGTGTTCAGTAGGGTTGAGGTCAGGGTTCTGTGCCAGCCACTTGATCGCCTTCAAACAAAACTGGTCCAGCCATGCCTTTATAGAGTAAAAGTGCTCAGAAGGGTTTAGTTCTGGTCTCTGTGCAGGCCACTTGAGCTCCTTCAAATCAAACTGGTTCCACCATGTCTTTATGGAGCAAAAGTATTCAGTAGGGTTTAGGTCAGGTCTTTGTGCAGGCCACTTGAGCTCCGTAAAACCAAACTGGTTCCACCATGTCTTTATGGAGCAAAAGGTTTTCAGTAGGGTTAAGGTCAGAGCACTGTGTAGGTCACTCGAGTTCCTTCACACCAAACTGGTCCAAATGTGTCTTTAAATAGTAAAGGTGTTCAGTAGGGTTGAGGTCAGGGTCCTGTGCCAGCCACTTAAGTGCCTTTAAAGAAAGCTGGTCCCACCATGTCTTTATAAAGTAAAGGTGTTCAGTGGGGTTGAGGTCAGGGTTCTGTGTCGGCCACTTGAGCTCCTTCAAACCAAACTGGTCCCACAATGTCTTTATGGAGCAAAGGTGTTCAGTAGGGTTGAGGTCAGAGGACTGTGCGGGCCACTTGAGTTCCTCCACACCAAACTGGTTCAAATTTATGGAGCAAGAGATGACCTTATAACTCTGCTGTTTCTTTATTCACTGTCCAGTCACATGCTGGGGGTGGGTCCAGGGCAACTCAGGCTCAGAGGTAGGTTGAATGACGCTGGTCATCAGATTGGGGACATCTAGTAGCAGAAAAGAGTACTGCAGTGGAAATCTTTGAAGATGAATATTACAGCAAATGCTGGTTTGGTTATTTTATCTTTTCATGGACTCAAAAACCTGACTTGCGCTCTATAACAAATATAAAAAATGAGTACATTTTTTTTTCCAGATCACTTTTTTTTATTTTCATGGTTGGGTTTCCTCCAGATACTCCAGTTTCCTCCCATGCTCCAAAGACACACAGGTAGGTTGGCTCCTGTCTAAATCCAGCATGAAATACTCATATGCAAATTAAAAAAAGACTGAAAACAAATTAAACAGGCATTAAATACTTATATGCAATAAAAAGAGACTAGAAAAAATAAACATGAATTACTCATATGCAATAAAAGAGATTCAAAAATCAAAAAGGGCATGAAAAACTCATATTCAATAAAAAAAAAAAAAAATACTTACAATTGAATCGAATATAATGAGTCAACACAGAAGAGATACACAAACAGTAAATTCCCCTAAAGAAACCCTATAGAACCTCATGGAACTGGATTTAAAGGTGTGAAAATTCAGTTACCGTCTGGCTGTTCCCTAATCCCACTTTATCTCAGAAACAAGTTCTCTGTGGATAGAAATATTAGATTTGTATTACAAATCCCCCGGTGCTATAGCGGAATTCTGTAGACGGAGATCTCCGGCATGAAATGAATGGAAAGCCGAACACATTAAACCACACGGTGTCAATAGCCTTTAGGTTTAGAGTAGACTGATAGGACTCGATTAACGTCGAGTGTTCTGTAATCTTTCTGTTCACACAGAGAAATCGATTCCGCACTGTATCAAATCTTTATTATTTCACTCTGGAGCAACAAGCATGTGAGACAAACCATACAATATTCTCCCAGGAGTGTAAATACAGTATATATACTTGCAAAAGTTTGCCCTTTTGAAAAACAGTATATATTGAGGATGTTACGCACAAGACTGAAATAGTATTTTATATACAAACGTATTAAAAAAAAAAAAGTAAAAAAACAAAAAAAATACATGTATATTAGTATATAGCGGAGAGGGTATGACAGTGGGCACTATGTGCAGGAGAAGAGTGGGGAAAGTATGACAGTGGGCAGTAATGGCAGAGGAAGGGTGCAAAGGATATGAAAGCAGGCAGAGGAGTGTGGAGGGTATGACAGTGGGCAGTGTGTACTGGAGACAAGTGTGGAGGGTATGACAGTGGGCAGTATGTACCGGAGAGGAGTGGGGAGGGTATGACAGTGGGCAGTATGTACAAGAGAGGAGTAGGGAGGGTATGACAGTAGGCAGTATGTACAGGAGAGGAGTGTAGAAGTTATGACAGTGGGCAGTATGTACAGGAGAAAAGTGGAAAGGTGTGGAGAGTATGACAGTGGGCAGGATGTACAGGAAAGGAGTAGGAAGGGTATGACATTGGGCAGTATGTACAGGAGAGAAGGGGGGAGGTTATGACAGTGGGCAGTATGTACAAGAGAGGAGTAGGGAGGGTATGACAGTGGGAAGTATGTACAGGAGAGGAGTGTGGAGGGTATTACAGTGGGCAGTATGTACAGGAGAGGAGTGTGGAGGGTATGACAGTGAACAGTATGTACAACAGAGGAGTAGGGAGGGTATGACAGTGGGAAGTATGTACAGGAGAGGAGTGTGGAGGGTATGGCAGTGAGCACTATGTGCAGGAGAGGAGATTTGGAGCTCCAAATCTGCAGACACTCCTCTCCTGAACATACTGCCCACTGTCATAAAATCCATGTGATCAATTAGTGATTGCATGAAAAGACAACAATACCTTAAATGTGCATCTAGTGCATAAAGTTATCTGTAGTGTGCTAGTGCACCCATCCCATGCATGATCAGGCAGTGAACACTCAGACAGGCAGCCAGAGCCAGGATAGCATAGGATAGGAGAGCCGGCTAGCCGCAGTGTCACTCCTGTCTCATGGACCCGGCAGCGCCTAAAATGGTCGCATCCTGGCATTGGACCAGTGTGATGTCCATCAAAGGACTTTGTGCATGTCACTTGACCATGCTCGGTTAGCGGGAGATCAATCCCCGCTTTCTTTGTAAACGTTCGGGGCTAATAATTCTCTTATGAATGCCAAAACCCAGGGCTTTTTGGGGGCCCACTCAGGGCTATTGTCCCGGTCAGCCCCCTGCCGATGCCACTGCTTATAGGCAGCACAGCGGTGCTCAAATTAATGGCTGCGCGAGCTGCGCAGCCATTCGTTTGACAGGCTGTCACTGAAACCAGCCCACTGAGCCATTGGCCCACCAGGAAACTCCTGGTAGTCCTGATAGCCAGTACATGCCTGCATCTCCTGTACATACTGCCCACTGTCATACCCTTCACACTCCTCTCCTGTACATACTGCCCCCTGTCATACACCCCACACTCATCTCCTGTACATACTGCCCACTGTCATACCCTCCACACTCCTCTTTTGTACATACTGCCCACTGTCATACCCTCCACACTCCTCTTTTGTACATACTGCCCACTGTCATACCCTCCACGAAAATATTTGGAGAAGAAACTCTAAAAGCTAATCCTGAAGGTCCTCACCACATCCCAAAGAAATATTTGGAAAAAGGAGGATGCCCCAAGGGATAGTATGGGCAAGTAGCCAACACAGGATGGACAGAGGAATAGTACAAAAAATATAAAAAATGTATACATTTTATTGAATATATAACAATATAAAGATCTAAAAACTCCTCATAGGAACAAGGCCATGAATATAGAAATACAGCTGCTAAATACTGCAGCACACAATGCGTCTATAGACCTTAGGCCAAAAGTGGACTGTGGTTGTAGCAAAAGACCCTACATGTTTCGGAAAACACAAAAAGATTTTTTTATTTTTATGGTATATGTACTTCCTTCTATGGGGGTTCAGAAAAAGCGTGCTGTTGTATTTCTATTGAGAAAGATATATATGTGTGTGTAAATAACCAAACAGTAAATAAACTGTAATTTCCTTGCCCATACTCTCCCTTGGGGCATTCTCCTTTTTCCAAATACTACCCAATGTCATACCCTCCACACTTCTCTCCTGTACATACTGCCCACTGTCATACCCTCCATACTCCTCTCCTGTACATACTGCCCACTGTCATACCCTCCACACTCCTCTCCTGTACATACTGCCCTTTGTCATACCCTCCACATTCATCTCCTGTACATACTGCCCACTGTTATACCCTCCACACTCCTCTCCTGTACATACCGCCCACTGTCATACCCTCCACACTCCTCTCCTGTACATACCGCCCACTGTCATATCCACCACACTCCTCTCCTGTACATACTGCCCACTGTCATATCCACCACACTCCTCTCCTGTACATACTGCCCACTGTCATACCCTCCACATTCCTCTCTTGTACATACCGCCCACTGTCATACTCTCCACACTCCTCTCCTGTGCATACTGCCCAGGGCTGGCCACTAGCAGCAAAGCAACTGATGATGCTGACCGGCCAGGGCACACAGCATTATTTGTTGCTATAGTGCTGTCTGCCAGTGAAAGAGGGCTTCTCATAAGAAAGGAGGACTTTGATTTTAAGGGAGGACTATATATATAATTTATTTATTTTTTTATTTTTTTGCTGGATGTACTCTTTAATACCTTCATTTGAAAAAGAAAATTTTTTGGCAGCAGCTAAATCTAATTTACTATTATTTTTTATTTTTAACTATTTATTTTTATTTTTAACTATTTATTTTTAATGTAGGTAATAATAACTCATTTCTTTTTAATGCCCAGAGGGAAGGAACTCTTGAATAAGCCTACTGGTATATGGATTAAAATGTCCCTCTAAGTTTAGAGATGGTTATAGGAGAAAGTGGGTGAAGGTGGGCTCAGGATATTTTGGAAGGGTCACCCTAAAGCTTGGTACACAAGATCGGATTTTCCGCAGACAAAGCATCAGACTTTTGTCCGAAGGACGTGTGCTGTGAACTTGTCTTGCATACAAATGGTACACAATTGTTGGCCAACAAACACGAACGTAGTGACGTACTAGAAGTACTACGAGCCGATAAATAGGAAGTTCAATTGTCAGGTGCCACCCTTTGTGCTCCTTCTGCTAATTTCATGTTAGTAGAAGTTTGGTGAGAGTTGATTCGTGCTTTTCATTTCGCGCTTTTCATTTCGTGCTTTTCATTTAGTTTCTGAACAACCGTTCGTCAACCAGCCATGTTGCGGAATTGGAGGAGATAACGTGTTTTTTATTATTGGCCTTGGAGTTATTGCTTTGACCCGAGTCCAGTCCAGGAACAGGAGAAGGAGGATTTCTTAGACCAAAAATTGATTGCTTTATTAATGGTGACCAATTATGTCATATGCCTTTGCTGCGGGAGCTCCAAGAGAATAATCCGGATGATTTTTGGAATTATCTCTGGATGACGGACCCCTGCTTTCACCAACTCTAGGCATTGTTGACCCTCTATAGTAAGAAGCAGGACACATGCATGAGGCTTTTATTTTATTTTTTGGTTGAATAATAATGATTTAATTTGGTATATTTTCTATATTTTTGCATGCATAGAATGCACTTTTTGGTTAAGTTCTATTGGCAGATTGCATATCTAATTGTATTTGTTTTCTTTTTTTAATGCACAATAAAAAAATTGTGTAGAATAATATTTGGCTATGTGTTTTACTTCAAATGACAGTTTGGGAGTAGGCCAGTACATTTTCAAAAATACAATGTAAAATTAACAAGGGACACCAACATAGTTGTATCTTTGAGATTAAAAACTACGGGATAATGGTGTTGTGGTAACTTGGCCAAAATAAAACAAAAAAACAAGCATAATAATATTATTCTTGATATCACTAGAAAAAAAAAAGCCTTTGAAAATGTGTTTGCAATAACTCCATCAGTATCACCAGCAAAGCAGCTTCATTATTATCCCATTAAAGAAGAAGAGAATTGTGCGCTGCATTTCTAGATTTCATAATTTGCCGCGTCACGAATGTTAATTCTCCATTACGAACGCTAGTTTACAAGACCGACCGCTTTCGGCTCGTCCTTGCTTCCAAGCATGCGTGTTTGTACTTTGGACTTTTGTCCGACGGACTTGTGTACACACGATATGAAAATCTGACAACAGACCGTTGTTCGCCGAAAATTTACTAGCCTGCCGTCCATTATTTGTCTGCGGAAAGTTGGACAACAATTGTCTGATGGAGCGGATTTTAGGCAAACAGTCTGTCATCACACAATTCCCCGCCGAAAATCTGATCGTGTGTACGAGGCTTTAGGCTCACTTTCTACAGCAGCAAAGCCTCACTTTCCCAGTCTGTATATGGTCGGGGGTACTGACGATGGGCTGACAATGGTAACAATAAAAAATATATTAACAATGAAATATATTAACAATGAAATATATTATTCTGGCCACCATAAATCCGAGCCTGTCATACCTGACTATCTCACGGACTAATCCGCCAGCATTGCCACAATGAAATACAAACAGCGCAGAGGCTCATCGGATTAACGTAAGCTTAATAGTAAAATTTCCTGTGTCAGTTATGCTAAGACAATAGGGAAGATCAAATCCCTACTGTATGCATAAAAAGGATAAATAATGATTATTGAAAAGGAGGAAGGAGAGATAAAAACCCTAACTAATGGACAGAATTGTTGGGATAAAGTTTTTTGATTTTTTTTTGTTTTTTAACCTTTAAAAATAAAATATTAACATTTCCGCTATGTTCCTGTTTGTTTGGCGATAGCTTTATCTTTACTTAGGATAACGCATATCATTTTTTTGTTTTGTTTTGTTTTGGGGGTTTTCTTTAGGACAAAGGGTTCTTTTGGCGATATTGTCTTGCAAAAGTTATTTTATTTTTCTATGGAAAAAAATACATAGTACATAAATAAATAAAAAAGCCTTTTTTTTCAGCTTTGACCACTGTCAGTTAAAAAAATGAAAATAAAAAAATAAATAAATAAGTAGTGATACTGTAGATAAAACTATGCATTTTATTTTATCATTTGTCCTGTTTACAATGACACTAAAATTACATGTCTGGTACAGAGCATTGCAAAGATATTTAAAATGAAAAACATTTTTTTGTCTTTTTTTTAGGGGGGGTGGTTTTTGCTTTGACCACTGTTATTTAAAAAAAAAAAGTAGTGTTACTGTAGATAAAACTACACATTTTAGTCTATCATGTGTCCTATTTACAATAACACTAAAATTACATTTCTTTTACAAAGCATTGTGAATATATTTAAAATACTTTTTTTTTTTTTTTGTACATTTAGTAAATTAAAATATTAAAAAAGATACAATAGAAAAATAAAGAACTAAAAAGAATAATAGCAAAATAATAGCTAAGGGTGGTGTGTGTGTGTGTGAGTGTGTGGTGGTGGTGGTGGTGGTGGGGGGTAATAAGGACTGATTAGGATTAACTAAAGCCCCGTACAAATGGGACAAATTTCAGGAGACATTGGGCGGTTAAAAAAAAATGTCAGACGTTCAGCGTGTGTGAATGTCGCTCTGTCCGTTTGGCCTGCTTCTGTCGGGCAAGCATGCTGGAAAACCAGCAGCCGTCCGACATCCGATCAGCGCTCTCTGCCACTGGCAGAGAGCGCTGATCGGAGTGTTTTTTGCGGGCGGGGGGACATCCACCTGTCAGAACACAACAGCTCAGCGGGGGGAGATTGCTGTACTAACTTTGCATAATTAGTACAGCGGCGAACCTGACAGCTTAATTTAGTTTAACCCAAAAAAACTTTCTAAAATCTCATCTGTCATATTTACAGCCAGGAATTGCTGGTAAAAGTGGCGAGGGTAGCTTCAGCAGAGGGAGGGACAGGGAGTGTCTATATATGTGCCAGGAATAGGTTCACCTGCTGGTGGCACTGTAGCTTCCAGACTTGTAGGTTGTAGTTCCAATGTGCACCAGCGGGTGTCTCTCAAAAGTTAGTAATTAATCATCTCCTGGGGCTGGGTGCTGGGAGGATATTTAGTCCTTCCTGTGCTACTCCCTTTTGCCTTGGTGTTCTGCCCATTTGCCTTTGATCTGTGAACCTTGTACTGTACCTGTACTCTCTTCCTGGTCCTGTTCCTGATCCTCGCCGCCTGTCTGCTTGTTCCTGTTCCTGTGTACCCTTTCTCTGTTCTGGCTTGCTCCCTGCTCTTCTGTTTGATCTCCCATATGCGACCTTGACTCTGACACTGACTATACTTTTCAGCCATGTCCTACTGTCTGTATATAGTTATTTAGTTGGTTTAGGTAGTTTTTTCATTGTTAGCCATTTCTCTCATTAGATTCTCTGGTTTTGGTTTATAAGGGGTTTTGGTATATTGCTATTCCTATTTATTGTATATCAATAAATCACCTTAGTTTATACTATACTTGTGCCTGGTGTTCTCTGTGTAAATCCATACATACCTGGTCATGCCTGTTTCACAGGATATCAGCACTTTATATCCTTGACATAACACCAAGGCCAGATATGACCAGAATTGGCTGCACAGGGAAACCATTTTGGCTCTGGTTTGCTGCAAGATGCATCCAGAGGAGGTTGTTTACTATGCCCTGCAGGTGACAGAGGAAAAGGAATCTTGTTGTCAACTACTAAAAGAGCAGTCCAGGGATCAGCTGTTGGAGTGCATCCGTCTTGCTTACTCCCTTGCTGATCAAGGCAGGGGGTTGATTGATGATGTTCAGCCCTTGATTGAGCTGTGTGCAGAGTTAGCTTTTTCCAGTACTCCTAAGGCCCCCTTCACACGGGCTGTCCAGTCAGGTCCGTCTGTCAGTTTTTCAGGTGGACCTGATCGCCCCCCCAGTCTCTCCTATGGAGTGGCAGATGTCAGCGGACATATGTCCACTGACACCCATCGCTATCCAATCCTGTCCGTAAAAAACAGAAGGATGGTGGTTCTGTTCCCCATCCCTCTGGCGGATCGGATGGCATGCGATGGAAACAGACAGGCGGTCTGTTTTCATCTGATTACACCATAGAGAAGAGCAGGACTGTGTCCGTTTCTGCTCTGTATAGCGGAGCAGACACGGACCTGTCACCTGCCTGCTCAGTGGGGATCAGTGGAGAGATCCCCCGTTAAGCTGATTCTGCTTAGGTGCCCATGTGAAAGGGGCCAAAGGTAGTGATGACTTTTTTCCTCCCTTCAGTATGGCTCAGGTGGAATCTCTGATATGGTTGTTGGAGGATGACTTAGCATACTTTTTTGAACAATATTCACCTTGTTCACATTAGGTGCTAGTGGATTGTGTTAAAGCAGTGCAGTCTTTAGTCAGACAATGAAAGTGTAAACTGAGTTATGTTCAACTATTACTACAAGCCTGGACAGATATATTGCACTTAGCCTACGTCAGCTTGCACCAACCCACTCCTGCTGCTGAATACCAGCTTTCTCAGGTATTTCCCTCTCTATTACCCATAGCAACCCCAGTTGCTACCCAGTATACTCTGCTTCCAACCTCATGTCAGTACCCTCTTTCCACTAGATGCACTTTCCTTGCCTATAACCCACTGAAGATTTCTCCTGCTACTCCGTTGCACCTGGCCACCCCTCAAATATCCTCTTTAGCAACTGCTTCCCCTTTTTCATCATCTCTCAGTTCTACTCTTTCATCTGCTGCACCCTCTGCTCTCAGCCCTGTAATCACATGCAGAACCTCAACGACTAAATCTAAACAGGAATGGAATTTTTTTCCAACTCACAAGATTTTGCCACTGTCTACTCCTGCCTCCATGCCTGCAGATGGGGACAAGGGCCTCATCCCCACAACCCTTGCCCAATGAATGTGGTGGTCTGCGGGTGGGATGCTTATCAGAATTTGGAAGCCCCCTTTAACAAGGGGGCCCCCAGATCTCAGCCCCCCTATGTGAATGGGTATTGGGTACATTGTACCCCTACACATTCACCAAAAAAATTGTCAAAATGGTAAAAATTACAGACAATTTGGGACAATTCCTTTATTAAAAAAAAAAGTGTCCGGCGATGTAACTCCATCTTTGATGACAGCGCCGACGACCCGAGAAGATGGAGTTACAGAGTTAAGAAAAAAAACCCAAAAAACGTAAAAACTCTGTCTCAATGGGAGGCGTCCCACGGCTGCAGGCTTTCTGCTTTGACAGCTGTTATATAGCTGAGGGCGGGGCCACCCGGTGACATAAATGAGTGGCCTCGCCCTCAGCTATATAACAGCTGTCATTGCAAAAAGCCTGCAGTAGCGGGACGCCTCCCATCAAGGCAGAGTTTTGCCATCTTTTTTTCTCAGGTCGTTGGCGCTTTCATGGAAGATGGAGTTACATCGAAGGACACTTTTTTATTTTTATTTATTTTTTTAATGAAGGAGTTGTCCCAAACTGTCTCCTGTCATTTTTACCATTTTGACACTTTTTTTGGCGAATGTGTAGGAGTACAATGTACTCGATACCCATTCACATAGGGGTGGCGGGATCTGGGGGTCCCCTTGTTAAAGGGGGCTTCCAGATTCTGATAAGCCCCCCACTTGCAGAGCCCCACAACCACCGGGCAAGGGTTGTGGAGAAGAGGCCCCATGTTGATGGGGACAAGGTGTTTTGGGGGGACCCCAAAACACCCTCCCCATGTTGAATACATGTGGCCTGGTACGGTTCAGGAGGGGGGGCACTCTCTCGTCCCCCCCTTTTCCTGCGGCCAGCCAGGTTGCGTGCTCGGTTAAGGGTCTAGTGTGGATTTTGGGGGGACCCCCACGCCATTTATTTTACATTTTGGCACGGGGTTCCCCTTTAAATCCATACCAGACCTGAAGGCCCTGGTATGGATTTTGGGGGGGACCCCCACGCAATTGTTTTTTTAATTTTGGCGCAGGACTCCCCTTAAAATCCATACTAGACCCAAAGGGGCCTGGTAATGGACTGGTTGGGGGACCCATGCCGTTTTTTTCAATAATTTTTATATATATTGCTGGAATCCTTACAGCCACGAGCAGTTTTAAATTACATTTTTTCCTTTACAAATGTCATAAAATTTCATAAAACTATATGTGGCTGCTATGTAAGCAGCCTAACATAGTGTGGGACATGGACTCAGCCCCCTGGGCCATGATTGGCCAAAGGCACCCTGCCTTTGGCCAATCATGGCTCTCACAGCAGAGCACGCTGTGATTGACCAAAGCATGCAGGTCAGGTGCATGCTTTGGCTTTGGCCAATCAGCAGCCGTCAATGCACTGCGATCTCACAGTGCATTGACGGTCTCGCCATTCATTATGAGGCGTTCTGCGGGCTCTTGAATTTCCCACGTAGGCCCCATAATGTTTTGTATTTGGCGAACAGGCGAACACCTGATGTTCGAGTCAAACTTACGTTCGACTCGAACATCGGGCTCATCCCTACCAGCCAGTTTCCTAATCCCAGCAGTGGGATACCCAGTCAGTCACCAGACCCAGGAGGTGGGACCCTTAAACGCAACCTTAACCACTTGCCGCCCGACCTATTGTGGATTGACGTCTGCAATGTGGCTCCATTATCCTGACTGGGCATCATATGACATCCAACAGGATAAGTCACTCGTGCGGCAATCGGTGGTGTTGTTTGTCGCTCTTACACACCGCATCTCTGATTGTGGTAAATAGCCTATGACGTAGGCTTTTAACCACTTGATCAAGTGACCAAACACAGCGGTAACCAGGAAGTGCCAGTAAATGGCTTTCCTCGGTTCGTGCTGACAGGGAGAGCCAATCGGCGGCTCTCCTGACAGAGGGGGGCCCCCATTATGCCAATCAGTTCCCACCAAAATGCCAATTAGCGCCCACCAAAATGCCAATCAGTGCCCATTAAAGTGCCAATCAGTGCCCATCAAAGTGACAATCAGTGCCCATCAGTAATGCCTGTCAGTGCCCTTCACAGATGCCAACCAGTGCCCATCCATAATGACTGTCAGTGCCTCCTCATCAGTGCTGCCTATCAGTGCCATCTATTAGTGACCATTAGTGCCAACCGCTCAGTGTCTGCCAACCCTCTACTCCAATCCCTACACTGGCTCCCAATCACCCAGCAAATTAAATTCAAAATACCAACTACAACATACAAAGCTATACACAGCTCTGCCCCGAGCTACATCACTAATCTTGTCTCCAAATATCACCCAAATCGACCTCTCCGCTCTTCTCAAGACCTCCTGCTTTCAAGCTCTCTCATCTCCTCCTCCCATGCTCGTCTCCAGGATTTCTCCAGAGCCTCTCCCATCCTCTGGAACTCACTACCTCCATCTATCCAGCTATCCCCTACTCTTGCTACCTTCAGGCGATCCCTGAAAACTCATCTTTTCAGGAAAGCCTATCACGTCTCCAACTAATCTCCTACCACTTCCACCAGCTCATTCTGCACAGTTACAACCTTTTGTACCACCTGCCCCATCCTATTAGATTGTAAGCTCTTCTGAGCAGGGCCCTCTTAATCCTCTTGTATTTTATTGTATTATAACTGTATTGTCTCCCTTTTATATTGTAAAGCGCTGCTTAAACTGTTGGCGCTATATAAATCCTGTATAATAATAAAATAATAATAATAGTGCTGCCTATCAGTGCCGCCTATAAGTGCCCATCAGTGCTGCCTATTAGTGCCCAAAAGTTCCACCTATCAGTGCCCATCGGTGCTGCCTATTGGTGCCCATCAGTGCCACCTATCAGTGCCCAGTGCTGCATATCAGTGCCGCCTATCAGTGCTACATATAAGGGCCTTCTCATCAGTTCCCATAAGTGCCACCTTATCAGTGCCACCTCATCAGTGCCCATCAGTGGCTCCTCATCAGTGCCCATTAGTGCAGCCTCATCAGTGCCCGTCAGTGAAGGGGAAAACAACATTTTATAACAGAAACAAAGAAAAAAAAATGTTTTTCTTCAAAAATGTCGGTCTTTTTTAGTTTGTTTTGCAACAAATTAAAAACCCAAGTGGTGATCAAATACCACAAAAAGAAAGCTCTATTTGTGGGAAGAAAATGATAAAAAATTGTTGTTTGGGTGCAGTGTGGCAAGACCGTGCTATTGTCATTCAAAGTGTGACGGCGCTGAAAGCTGAAAACTGGTCTGGGCAGGAAGGGGGGAAAGTGCCCAGTATTGAAGTGGTCAAACCTAAAACTTTAGGGACTACATAGATTTGTCCCTCACACTAAACATTATGATTCCTTTTTGTTTCCTTTTATTTTATAAGCAGTGCAAGGGGCACTAAATGCCTGGAAATCTTGCTTTTTCCTGAAGGGCTTACTTTTGGTACATGACTACATTCCTAACCACAGAAACAGATTCATGGTAGCGTGGTCAAGTCACATCCATTCTTCTTCTCTGGGACCTACATAGCGACGCATGTGTGCCTATAGTTTTGTTGACAGTCAGTGACATCATAGCCTGCCATTCAGCTAGGCTTAGCCTAAATGACAATGGTACTTGCTGGATTCCTCCAATGTAGTCATGTCTACATCCTGGCTTAAACCTGGCAGGGGGGCAGCTGTAGTATCAGACCAATGCTGAAGCATGTTGGTGAGTATGCGTGCTTGTTTTTTTTATATATTCCGACAGTTCTCCTGTATGAGCTCTAACAAACACTAGCAATATGGCCGCTCTAGGCCCGAAGTCTTTTAGAAAGAGGTCTGGGTTATCCTTTCATTCAGATTGTGACTCAGCTGACCAAAAGCTATGTGCTTCATTATAGGCTGTTCTGTAGCGACAGGGAACCTGCAAAATCTTGTTTGCAAATTCCGGGGGCTTCACAGTGAACCCGCACTGGAAGCAAACCTGAACTTCCTACCTATTATTCCTATAAATGACCTCAAATTTGCCTTCCATGTTGATTTCAAAGCATTTTGCCAAAATTGGGAAATTTGGCAGAATCAAACCATTTTTATTAAAATTACAGTAAAAGCCAGACTGCCCAGCTTTGCTGAAGTCTAGTAAAACCATCCACATGAGAGCATTCTTGAGACGTTCATAGAAGGAGATCTGTGATTGAACATTGCCTTGTGCGAGACCCAGACCATGAAATTTCTTGGAATACACTTCATCCAAACTCTTATGAAGCAATAGACTACAAGCCATTTCTCAACATACAGCTAAGAGCAGCACTTCCATCTGTGATTACACCAACTAAATTATTTAAGCAGGCTAATGTCTGGGTCGGGGTTTCGACGTCGCTAATGATGGAAGTCATGGCTGTGTTTTCGAAGTTCTGCCACAATAATGTATGTGTGGCTCCTCTCCAGTAATGTGTATTAATAGATGATGATTAATCATAGGCTCACAAAAGGGAGCCCATTAAAACGCACCTGTTACAAAGTCATGTATTGCAAACAAATTCTATGCACAAAAGATTCAAAGAAACATTTTGATGCAAGCAGGAAAAAAAGTATCTGTTTGCATAATACATCAGAAACACATTTATAAACTTTGTGCACACAAAAATTAATCTGATGGCTGCATTTTGTGATCCCGGAAATTTCAGAATTTGAAGATAAACTCTTCTTTGTTGCCCAGTCCCACCATGCACTTCTGCATCAACAGATCATTCTTATTAGCCATCCAATGCTCACTGTTATCTTCAACAGTAGCATGGGCATTACGTTTAAAAGGCTTAAAATAAAACCTATGTGGCGTACGGCCAAAGTTAGAAAAAAAAGCTATAAATAATAAGAAAAGAGCTTTTAAAAAAACATAAAAATGAAGGAACACTATCATCATTTAAATGTAACAAGGAATATAACGGAATATGTAAAAAAGGAAATCAAGGCCGCAAAAATTCAAAACATATGACAGACTGCAAAAGAGAGTAAGACAAATCCAAAAAAATTCTTCAAAAATAATAATAATAATAAAAAGGTCAGGTCTGAGCATGTAGGCCCTTTACAAAATAGAAGGCAAATTTATTAAATATCTTCTTTAGCTCTGTGTATACAAAGGAGCAGGGGGGAGCTCCTGTTCATAATGGGGATGATATGGACACAACCCCAAATAAGCCATTATGGCTCAAAATTTATATGGTCCAGGAATATTTACAGTAGAAGGCATAAAGCTGGATAAAGCACGTGGACCAGATGACATACACCCACGGGTCCTAAAAGAGTTGAGCGCTGTCATTTCAAAGCCATTGTTTCTAATTTTTCCAGGACCTCGTTAATGTCTGGAATAGTAACACTGGATTGGCGTAAGGCCAATTTGGTGCCCATATTTAAAAAGGGGTCAATGTCTTTACCAAGTAACTATAGAGCTGTTAGTTTAACTTCTATAGTCAGGAAGATACTGGAGTGTTTAATGAAAGACCACATAGATGAGTTCTTGCTGTAAAAAATGCTTTTTAAACAACAGACAGCATGGGTTCATGAAAGACAGACGTTGTCAGACAAATCTGATGCAGCCAGGTGGAGGGGAGGACAGAGTGGGAGCAGCCAGGTGGAGGGGAGGACAGGGTGGATGCAGCCAGGTGGAGGGGAGGACAGGGGGGAGCAGCCAGGTGGAGGGGAGGACAGGGTGGGAGCAGTCAGGTGGAGAGGAGGACAGGGTGGATGCAGCCAGGTGAAGGGGAGGACAGGGTGGATGCAGCCAGGTGGAGGGGAGGACAGGGTGGATGCAGCCAGTGATAAAGTCCTGTACCTCTATGGAAGCCTGAATCCCTGCCCCCCCACCTGGAGTTAAGTTCTTACCTTGGGAGATATATAGTAAAATCACTGGAACTTTCTCTCTGGCTTCCTCCACTCGACAGCCTCATGGTTCCTCTTCTCTTCTCCCCTCCTCCCGCTCGGCATGTTGGGGGCTGCAGTGCACTCTCAGGGAATCGTCCTGGGCCTGCTGGTAGCCGGGACTACATGTCCCATAATCCTCTATTGTTAGTTTCCCAGCTGCACGGCTAAAGGAGGAGAAGGAGTGGTGAAAATCCCACCGCTCTGCCTGTGTCCCTTCACAGAGCCTCTCAGCAATAGCTGATGGGTGGTCGTCATCAGCACAGCCTGTTCACTATTTCCTCGGGGGGGGAGGGGAATTGACCCGTTGCCCCCCCCCCCCGTATCCGCCCCTGGTATAACTAGGGAAGTCAATATTGGAGAACAGGGATGTGCAAAGAGGTCAGTGACTGTTGAGGCACTGGTTAGTATCAGAGCCAGATACACACAGGTTACATACGCTGCGAACGTTAGAGCGAGAGCAATAATTCTAGCACTAGACCTCCTCTGTACCTTAAAACTTGTAATCTGTAAACATTTTTAAAGCGTCGTCCATAAAGATTTTTAAGTACTGAAGTTTGGCGCCATTCAGATCTTTCCTGCTCCAAGATGACCACTGGAGTATACAAGCTATCCCAACAATGTCAGAGATGATGTCACAGGGATATCCCATCTTAATGTTCCATCTGCCAAGCTTACTGAGCCAAGGCAGAATACAAATGCATGCATACACAAATAAAACTGGGTGGACTACCACACAGCTCAAAAAAACTAAATTTTCTTATTACTTAGCAACCTAACTAAGAGGGTGCTACACATGCAAAGTGTTTTGGATAGAATATAAAAGGGTTATAACAAATGTCAGAAACATATTGTTGTCTCTTTGGCTCTGGTGCAGTTTGCCAAAATATCACCAAAATGTGATTTAAATTGAAATTTGTGGCTAAATAAAAAACACAGCCCGAGTTCACAGCGGTTGACAGGTATTTGTGACACTTAGGATTTATGAGGGTGCCTCTTTGATAGGGTTCCCATATATCCTATCTTCAATATATTAGCGCTGCACAATCTTTACAAAATTGTCACACCTTCTTAATCTATTGTTTTATTACTGCCAGTGGCGGCTGGTGTTTTTTGGGGGGGGGGGGCGGAAAACAACCCACCCCCCCGGTCGGCTGGTGGCACCCCCGCTCCCGCTGCTAGGGTCACCCACCGCACCCCCCCGGGGGTCTCGCGGTCAGTCACCCAGCACTTACCCAATTCCGGGTGGGCATTGCTGCGACGGGCATCACCTCCCCCTCTGAAATCTTCCTCCTTGGCCTCCAATAGGACGTTGCCAACTGGGAAAGTTGTGATATTTTAATCCCACTATACCTAATCGAAGTAGGTCCTCATCTAGGAATTCTAGACACTCACAGCATTCCAGGAAGAGTAAGACAGGTTTCTCTTCAGATAGTGACCTTGACAAAGACATTACCAAAAAATCGGTCACTTTTTTAGAGGAACTCAATGGCAACATGACTGTGAAAGGCCCAAAACAACAAGTGGACAGGAATTTAATAAAGGAAGGAGGCAAAGGAAACAGAAGGAAGAGGAAGAGATCGGGACACAACTCAGAGTCGACGAAGTGGGAGACTAAGGAGTCAGAGGAGGCGCTGAATGATTTTTCTAGTTCCTCTTCTACGGATTTGAGTATTGTTAATTTGTCTGATTTTCAGCTTGATGACAACCATATTAAACTTCTTAAAAAAGGACTCTCTTTTTCCCCCACTTCACCTATGAACGAATTTGAAGTGTTCAAGGACATCAGTGTCTTCTTTAGAAAAGTTCTTTTTAAACTCTGGCACTCTAGAGGTCCTGATAATACACTAACGTTAGATTCTAATCTAGATGAGGATGAGAGAGAGGCCATTGATAATCTTATGTCACTGCTGGAGGAGAACGAAGGCAGCGACTCTGAAACTGAAACTAGTCACCCACTCAGTAGGAAATCTAACCTCAGAATCAGATCCACTAAGATGCCAACTCTGTCCAAGCATAAGTGGCTCCAAGTGTTCTTGGATCAGGTTAAACAGGACCTGGGTAGGGTTAATTGGGATTGGATTGGACCTAATAATTTATCCAGCTCTGAGAGAAAGGCCCTACGTGAACTAGAAAAAGCTCCTAACCTGGTGATTAAAAAAAGTGATAAAGGTGGTAATGTGGTTTTATTGAGCGAAAAATTTTGAGGATGAAACATTAAGGTTATTGGGTGATAGCTCCACCTATAAAAAACTAACTAGGACCCCATTTCCTGCCCTAGTGGAGACCTTGAACATCAAACTCAAACTAGGTACGGAGGCTGGTCTTCTCACTAAAAAGGAGTACCTTTTTCTCAGAGCTGAGGACATCACCATCCCAACTTTTTATACAATACCCAAATTACATAAATCTCTAACTTGTCCTCCCGGTAGACCTATTGTTTCTGCCATTAAAGGTCCTTTTGAGAAAGTTGGTAAATTTGTGGATTTGATGATTAAAGATATGGTGGCTACTTTACCATCCTTCGTCCGTGATAGTAGAGATATACTTTCCAAACTATCTCAATTTTCCCTGCCGTCTGATGCCCTACTCATGGGGATTGATGTGGAAAGTCTATACACATCGATTCCCCACAATTGGGGTATCACAGCCACAAAATTCTTTTTGGATGTTCACTACCCTCTGCTTGGAGCCCATAATGAATTAATTGTTGAATTACTCAAATTCATGCTGGATAACACTTTTTTCCAGTTTCTAGGGAAATATTACCAACAAGTGAGAGGCACCAGTATGGGTGCACCTTGGGCTCCTACTTATGCTTGTCTCCACCTTGGCCTCTGGGAGGAGGAGGTGGTTTATAAGTCCTCTATGTACCTCAGCCACTGTTCCTTGTGGCTGAGGTACATAGATGACGTCCTCATGGTATGGGTGGGCTCAGCAGAACAGCTTTTGGAGTTTATGTCCCAATTGAATATTAATGAAAGAAATATACATTTAACCTACTCCTACCATGCTGATACCCTCTCATTCCTTGATTTACAAATCTGGAAATAGGATCATAACTTACTTTTCGTAAGGAGACAGCAGCAAACACCCTTCTCCTAGCACAGAGCCACCATCTGAAATCCCTGATTAATGGGATACCAACAGGACAATTCTTGAGGATAAGACGGAACTGTTCTGAAGATGAACAGTTCCAGACTGAAGCACGTGAGATGTACCAGATTTAGACAAAGAGGTTATTCGCACCGCTCCTTTAACAAAGCTAAAAACAATGCATTGAGAAAGAAACGTGAAGATCTCCTTGTTACACAGATGAAGCCCTCAAAATCTAATAAGTTAGAGCAGGATTTTCCTAGGATCATCACTAGGTTTGGCTCCCAATGGACTAAGGTCCAGGAGATCCTTAATAGATATTGGCATATTTTGAGATCTGCACCTACTAATCGCCAACATAGCCAGTCCAAGACCCCTACTGACTGCTAAAAGGGCACGAAATCTAGGTGATGTCCTAGTTCATTCTGAGTACACGCGAACCATCAGTAAAAACTGGCTTACTGGGTCCAAACCGCCCTCTGGCATGCATGCATGTGGACATTGTACCATTTGCAAATATGTACACCATACTGATGTGTTCGCCAAACCAAGCGGAGGTAAAAATTACAAAATCAAACAGTTCATTAATTGTTTGACTACACGTATCATTTATATGCTTACCTGCCCTTGTAATAAAATGTACATAGGCAAAACTAAACATCAACTCCGCATTAGGATTGGCAAACACATCAGTAGTATTAAGAAAAAGGATGATGATCGTCCCATCCCCCTGCATTTTGCCAAATTCCATAGTGGTGACCCAAAAGGCCTGACAGTTAAGGGGATTTATGTGTTGAACCTGCCCCCTAGGAGGGGTGACTTTGACACTATTCTTCTCCAAAAAGAAAAAATGTGGACGTACTACTTGGACTCTTTGGTACCCAAGGGGTTAAATACTGAATGTAGTTTACAACCTTTCTTAGAGAAGTGAAATGTCTACTTCTGAGAATGGAAGTAACTTGTTCCCCTTTTCCACTCTTATATATTTTAGGAATTCAATTCATAAATGAGTATTACTTCTGACTCTCTCCATCTTTGGCGCCATTTCTAATAAATTTTCTTTTTCTTTTTGTTATCGTTTTGTCAGTGCACTTTCTAAGTACCTGCTTTTCCCTTGCTGAATGTTCTGCATGAGAGGTGTTTCGGATGACATCTAGTGGGTATTAATAGTAATCGCACCCTTTACAGCCTATTTAAGCCTACCTCTCTGACTCCTCCCTGCTCTGAAGAAACCAGCGTCCATTGGCTGGTGAAACGCGTCAGCAGCGTGATGTCAGCACGTCACTGGGAACTGCACGCTTTACGATCTGGGTGTTCAGCACGGAACTAACAGCTGACGGCTGTTTTCCTTCTCAGCAACGAACAACACGGAGGCAGCAATTACACAGTGAGGGACTTCTCCCCAGATGACTCTATCCATTGGCCAGTGCGGAGCTGCATTCTTGGCCACAGCATCTCACGGGTAATGGTATGCTACCTATTGATGAGGGACTCTGTGCGATTGGTGAGAATTCTATGCCCCATTCAGCACTTGTAGTATATGTCTATACTGACTACAGCATTCCCCCTGTTGTTAATTGTACCAGAATACATCCGCTGCCTCTGCATCTTGTTTTCATCAACCTTTTGCTGATTAAGGAACTTTTTTGCTATGTTGCTTGGTTCATATGCTGCAATATTTGATCATAAATACATGCTTACGGTCTGCACCTTTATGTGAATGACCCTGCTGCACTGCTAATTGCTACATCAGACCAATATCTTCAGATCATCCACCCACATAACCAGTATACCACACTGTTGGTTTATGTTTGTTCAAATTATTTTCGGGAGTCCCACTGTAGGAATACCTATTCATCTAGAATTTTCTACCTCCGTTTTGGACTTACTAACCATCTACCAGTCCATTTTTAGTTTGGGCTCTTGGTGAATATCTGGTGTGTATGTGTGGGATGTGTAGCCGCGGCTCCCTTTGTTTTTAACTCCTTTGACAACATTGTCGCTGTTTTAATAGGCCTGTGCAAGCCGTTTATCTAATTGCTCCCCCTTTCGCTCTTGTGTTTACATTGTAGTGGTATTCTTTTGTGTACTAATAAAGCTTGTTTGTATTTATCCCAGTGTTCTGTGTTGACCCTCTTAAGAGAACTATCTTCTCTGGGTTTTTCTTATATGCACTTAGGGCAATCAGAACTGCATCCAAACTGCGTTTGTTTGGATGAATGATCCATACTCACTTGCTATTTTTGGTTTATTACTAAGTAACTCATTTAGGTTGATCCAGGTAAAACTCCTTTTATTTTTTATATGCTCCAATAGGATTGCCTGTCCTTTCAGCCATACGGGTGACGGGTATCACAACCTGCTTCCTGATTGGCTTGGATGAGGATCAGTGTGAGAATAGTCAATATTCATTCTATTGTCATACAACTGGATGGGCTCGGGACACAGCCCACCCTATTAGCCTAATCACGTGCTTCAAAAAACACCTCCATGCCATTGGAATCCATGCGTCCAGCGCCCCACATGTAGATTAGGGGACGCATGGATAGGGGTCGGCGCCCCTGCACTACGGACCACCGCTGGTTTCCATATATCCTATCTTCAATATATTAGCGCTTAAATCTTTACAAGTTTATCACACCTTCTTATCACATTGTTCTATTAAGGCCAACCTCTGAGGAAGGTTCGGAATTCTCGAGGTACCCTTCATTGACTTATGCCCTGTACACACGACCGTTTTTGCCGTCGTGATAAACTCTGCAGGTTTTTCCAACGAAGTTCCAACGGAATTCCGCTCAAGCTGTCTTACATACACACGGTCACACCAAAGTCCGACCGTCCAGAACGCGGTGACGTACAACACGTACGACGGGACTAGAAAGAGGAAGTTCAATAGCCAGTAGCTAATAGCTTCCGTCTCGTACTTGCTTCGGAGCATGCGTCATTTTTGGTCCGTCGGAACAGCATACAGACGAACGGTTTTCCCGATAGGAATTGGTTCCGTTGGAAATATTCAGAACATGTTCCATTTCTAGGTCTGTCAGAATTTTCAAAAAAAAAAAAAAAGTCCGATGAGGCCTACACGCGATCGCAATAGACGATGAAAAGCTTCCGTCTGACTTTTTCTGACGGACATTCCGCTCATGTGTACGTGGCATAAGTCAAGTTTTTTCATAACATGTTAGGTTCCAATGACAGAGAAACCTTTTGTATTTCAAAAGCTTGCAACTGAGTTAGTCAATACAGGGCTAGTATTTAAACTGCAGACTCTCAGCTTGATGGATGGATAACACAGCACCGCAAACTACGACTGCCCACCTCATAACAGAATATGTCATTCCTTAAAGCTATTAAAGCAAACCTGTCACAAGCCCAGACAATTCATACCGAATGTGTGATGAAAACATTTATAAGTCAGTTTGTTGTTTGCTCGGTAAAGTCTACAGCGTGTGTGTGTGTACAACCTCTTTTGTGTTCATCCTCCGCCAACTGCACTCTGATCTCCGAAAAAAAAGCAGCCGACAGCTTGTCACGGTTACAACCTCGCAGCTATTCATTAGGTTAAAATCTAAATTCATTTGTTTTCTTTTATTGAAATGACAGGTTTCTGGTTAGCGGTGTGACAGCGGCATGGTCTGTTCCGAAACAGCACTGAGATGAAACAGAAGCAATATAATATCATTTCTGGGTGATGGTCTGTGACTATGAATGAGGGATGGGTGGCTGGAGAGGAAATACAGATGTATGGTGGACTTGCTTTATGTTCTGTATCACCAATAAGAGCTGTCTCCATTAACCATAAAATACAGAGAGATATATACTAGAAGAAAGGCACAAAAGAAGGAAAAGTGATGGAATAACTAACCATGAAAAAGAAAAATATGGCATTGTTAAGCAAAAAAAAAATCATTGGAGGTACACGTTGAAGGAGCAAGTTATATGGAGTTATATGTTGGAGAAGCAAGTTGTGCTAGACAGCCCAGGGAACCTTACCTAATATTAATAATTTTTAAATTGAATACAGTGTATATATAACAATTGATACATTTAGGTCTAGAGTGAGCCATGAGTGGTGAGATGGAGGGTGCTTGGCCCAATGCCAAGAGATAAGTGAAGGAAGTTGAGGTAACTCCAGAGAGTGTGGCTTAGTCCTCCAAAGTGGATCTTCCTGACTTTAGTAGAACATAGAGCCCCTCCACATCTCAATACACTTGAACCCCCCAACCCCCCCCCCCCAGTGGGTCTCCCATTACTCAGATCCTCCATTGTTTTATTACTTCACTCTCACCTAGGATTCAGGTTGTAGGTACTCGTTACTTCTCAATCCTAAGATGCCCCTGGCAAGCTCGTGAAACCTCTTTGTCTATCTATCTGGATTCTGTGCTGGTGTCTGGTGCTAATAAAATCACGTACCCCTGCCCTGTGGGTAAAGCCCTTTCTGACAATGAATGTGCACTGCCCCAAGCCTCATCCTCCTTAAAAGCAGTTCTGAGTGGGTCATGAGTGATGAGATGGAGGGTGCTCAGCCTAATGCCAGCAGGTAAGTAAAATAATTTGAGGTCATTTCAGAGAATAGAGTGGCCTAGTCCTTCAAATTGGATCTCCCTTACTTCAGTAGAACAAAGACACCCTCCACATCTCTCCATAAATTTCACCCCCCCAGAGCCCCCTTCCATTACCCAGATCCTCCATTCTTTTATCACTTCTCACCTAGGATCCAGGTTGTGGGTACTCAGTACCTCTCCATCCTATAATGCCCCTGGCTTGTCCGTAAAACCTCTTTGTCTATCTACCTGGAGTCATCTGTGCTGGAGTCAGGTGACAGCCTAACCATGTCCTGTGGGTAAAACCCTTTCTGAATGAATGAGGATGCCAGGAGAGTAAAAGAATGATGCTCCCCCTGGCATGTGTGAAGCCCAGTCTCCCAGCTATCAAATGGTGCTAGTTTCCTGAAAGCCAAGTGGTACCATGCTGATGCCCCCTGGCATGTTTGTGAAGCTCTGGCGGCTCAATCCAGCAGTGAAGCCCAGTAAGAGGGTGCCAGATGGAGAGCACATCACCCTGTGCCCCGTACACTCAATTATGCAGACCTGGAAGAGGGAGGTTGATGACATATGGACTGAAGAACCCTTCTCCCTCCACTGCTTCACACTGACAAAAGCCCTGTCCCCTTCCCCTACCATGGGAACTAATTAACCGTTCCCTGACTCTCTGACTCCTCATCACCTGCACACTGACTCCACCTCTTGCCCACTCACAACCCCTGTGAGACTGTCAGAAACCATAAAATCAGACCGAGACAGAAGTACAGTTAAATCACACTTGTTTAATAATAAAATTAAATAGAACAAAACGTAGTCAAAACATAGCCAGAGATCAGTAACCGGAACGGATAGTCAGACAAGCCAAACGTCAGCTGAGCTGGAGATGAGCGAAGTAAAACAGCAAGCAGGATCTGGAGCCCGAAGGGATGTCCGCCAAGCAAGTCTTTCACCTGACATACATATACTATTATACTATGTATAATATCACAAATCTGTTTAACAATACGGTATTTGTCCGTGTTTACTTGTTGACATTGTATGGACTAATAAACTTGCATGTAACATCTCATCATTGGGCGTGTCGCACCTCATTTAACCGCTGGCCGACCAGCCGCCGTCATTATACAATGGCAGGTTGGCGCATTCCCGCAAGCCGCCGTAGCTGTATGATGGCTCCTTTAAGCAGAATAGCAGGAACGCGCCCGCTGCACTGCGGGGGGGGGCAATGCTCGTGGCCGGCGGTTGCGATGACCGCTGGCCACGTGCGATCGCAGCCACGAGAGGCAGAACAGGGACGTGTGTGTGTAAACACATAAATCCCTGTTCTGTGAGGAGAGGAGAGGCAGATTGTGAGTTCCTATAGCTAGGAACAATGATCTGTCATCTCCTATAGTCATTCACCTCCCCCCATAGTTAGAACACACGCTAGGGAACACAGTTAACCCCTTGATCGCCCTCTAGTGTTAACTCCTTCCCTGCCTGTGACATTTACACAGTAATCAGTGCATTTTAATAGCACTGATCGCTGTACAGTTGTCAATCGTCCCAAAAATGTGTCAAAAGTGTCCGATGTGTCCAGTCCCATGTCGCAGTCCCAATAAAAATCGCAGATCGCCGATATTACTAGTAAAAAAAAAGATAATAATAAAAATGCCATAAATCTATCCCCTATTTCGCTATAACTTTTGCGCAAACCAATCAATATACGCTTATTGCGATTTTTATTACCAAAAATATGTAGAAGAATACATATCAGTCTAAACTGAGGAAAAATTTTGCTTTTTAAAAGAAAAATTGGGGATATTTATTATAGCAAAAAGTACAAAATATTGTTTTTTTTCAAAATTTGTCGCTCTTTTTTTGTTTATAGCGCAAAAAAAATAAAAACTGCAGAGATAATCAAATTCCACCAAAAGAAAGCTCTATTTGTGGAAAAAGTTTTGTTTGGGTCCAATTTTGTTTGAGTACAAAGTGACACGACCGCGCAATTGTCAGTTAAAGCGACGCAGTGCCGAATCGCGAGAAAATGGCCTGGTCATTGAGCAGCCAAATCTTCCGGGGCTGAAGTGGTTAAAGTCCCAAGAGCAAACTGTTGCAACTTTCTATGTTATTTAGGGATGGAGGTGCGTCTCGGGCCATATTTTTTTATGAGATTTCTGCCATTACTAGTAAAATATAAATAAATAAAAATAAATAAATAAAAATATCCCATAGTGTAGACACTATAACTTGTGCGCAAACCGATCACACTTATGATATACGCTTATTTAGACGTGTGCACTGCCGAAAAATTTGTTTGTTTTCGTTTCTTTCGGGGTTTTTGGGGGTTTTTTTTGGTTTTTCGCTTTCATTCTTTATGATCGCAATTAGTAAAATCGTAAATCAGAAAATTCATCAATTCGAAAATTCGTACATTTGAAAATTCGTAAAATCGTAAATTTAAAAATTAAAAAATTCGAAAATCCGCAAATCCAAAAATAAGAAAGAAAATCCGTAAATTCTAAAGAACAAAATCTGAAAATTCTAAATAATAACCAACTACCTAATAATAACTAACTATTAAATTATAAGTATTGGAATTTCCTTTCAAATTTGGCTGTTAGTGAACACAACAAATACGAATTTTTTTCGAACTTACGAGTTATCCGAAATAACGAATGCCACGTCTAAACAAATGTAACAGAACAAATTAATAATAAATAATAATAATAAAATGTTTTTATTATTATTATTATTATTATTGTTATTTATTATTAATAATGCATTATGTTCCATTTGTTTTGATACATCATTCGTTATTTCGGATAATTCATAATTTTGGATAAATTCGTATTTGTTGCATTCCCTAACAGCCAAATTTGAAAGGAAATTCCAATACCTATAATTTAATCGTTAGTTATTATTTCAGATTTTCGAATTTTCGGGTTTTCGGATTTTCACATTCCGAATTTACAAATTTCCGAATTTATGAATTTTCGAATTTTTAGAATTTCCAAATTTCTGAATTTTTAAATATATGAATTTTCGAATTTATGAATATTTGGAATGGGTTTTCGTTAATTCGGATGTTTCCGAATTAACAAATTTGTCGAAATTCGTTAAAAAAAATTTAAAATTTAAGTTAATCGTAAATTATTATTTCAGATTTTCGTTTTTTTGGGTTTTCGGATTTTCAAATTTTTATTTTACGAATTTCCCAATTTCTAAATTTCGGAATTTCCAAATTTTCGAATTTATGAATTTTAGAATTTTTCGAATTTCCAAATTTTTAAATTTATGAATTTTCAAATTTCCGAATATTTGGAACGGGTTTTCGTTAATTTCGGATGTTTCCGAATGAACAAATTTGTCGAAATTCCTTAAAAATTACGAATTTGGAACATTTGCACATGTCTAACGCTTATTGGGATTTTTTTTTTTTACAAAAAACATGTAGCAGAATACATCTTGGTCTAAATTGATGAAGAAATTAGATTAAAAAAATATATATATATATATATATTGGATATGTTTTATAGCAGAAAATAAGAAATATTGGGGTTTTTTTTTGTTTTTTTTCAAAATTGTCGTTTTTGTTTTGTTTATAGCACAAAAAATAAATACTGCAAAGGTGATCAAATACCACCAAAATAAAGCTCTATTTGTAGGGAAAAAAGGACATCAATTTTATTTGTGTGCAGCGTTGTACGACTGCGCAATTGTCAGTTAAAATAACGCAGTGCCGTACCGCAAAAAATGGCCTGGTCGGGAAGGGGGGGGGGGGTGAATCTTCCGGAGGTCAAGTGGTTAAACCTAAAACAAAAACAACATACGGTTTGATTCTTGGATCCAGTGGAGGAATGCCAAGCCGGGGGAATGCGGTGAAGCTGAGTATATGTGGGTCCCGGTGGGGGGGTTGCAAGATACACATCACTTTGTCCTGATTAGGCAAAGTGAAAAGTCTAATCATTTAGATTTATAATAATGAAGTGGACCCAGGATTTTGATGACCAGTAACACATGAATAAATAAATGTAAGCACCACGGACAGCTCCTAAAGTATGGTCATTGATTATACTGTATTTCATTTACTACCTACCATTGCTGACCATGGTCAGCAATGGTCAGTATTAACCATGTTGACCATGGTCAGCAATGGTCAGTTTTGACCATGTTGACCATGGTGAGCAATGGTTAGTATTGACCATGGTCAGCAATGGTCAGCTTTAATTCATGTATGTAAAACCTTTTATTACAAAAGGTAAAAAAAAACTGTGTAAAACTAATCTCTGGGAAAATTTTAAATGAACCCTTACAGTGGGATCTGCAAGCGTTAATTGCTGTGGGGGCTGGTGGTATATTTTCTTGGCATACCCCCCCCGGTTGGTTGGTCACCAGCACTTACCCCATCTAGGTCACGGTCTTCTCCTCCTTGGCTTACCTTGCGTCTCCTCCCTCCTCCTCGCGGCCAAAAGAATTGCTTGTCCTCTCGGTCAATCGGGTAATGATTCTCAGGACCCGCTTCCTGATTGGCCAGGAGGAGAATCAGGAAGACAACAGCGAATATTAATTCGCTATTGTCACACAACTAGGTGAGCTCGGGGCGAAGTGCTCTGCGCCCCAAGCCCACCCTTTTTTTTAAGCCAATTGGAGCCTCAGGCTCTAATCGCGTGCTTCTAAAAAAAATAAAAAACCCCATTGGAATCCATGTGTCCGGCGTCCTGCATGGAGATTAGGAGCCAGGTGCATGGATTAGGGGGGGGGGGGGGCTGCGCCCCGTATAGATGGGCTGCCACTGGTTATTTGCTTGTTTGGTCTAGGAAAGGGAAGGAAAATATTTACTTATCTAATCCTCTGCCCCCCCTCCAGCAAATGGCAGTGGACTGTCCCTTGGCATCATCACATCCAATGCAAGGCTGTGGACCATGCCTTGGTCTGGATGACTGCTGGAGCATAGGGAGGAAGATGCTTCGGGGGACTGGTCTAGCAGGAGGGAGGAGCAGAGGATCATGTAAGAAAACAAATGCAGCCCTCACATCTAAGGATTGATAATGTCCTATATAATTTATTTATTTATTTTGGGGGAGGGGGTTAATGCCTCTTTAACCGCTTCATTACCGGGCACTTTTACCCCCTTCCTGCCCATGCCAATTTTCAGCTGTCACATTTTGAATGACAATTGCGCAGTCATGCAACACTGTACCCAAATGAAATTTTTTATCATTATCTCCCCACAAATAGAGCTTTCTTTTAGTGGTATTTAATTACCACTGGGTATTTTTGTATTTTTTGCTAAGAAAAAAAGAAAAAGACCGACATTTAAAAAATAAAACGTTTTTCTTACTTTTTGTCAGTAAATTTTGTAAATTTTAGGTAATTTTTCTCCTTCACTGATGTGCGCTGATGAGGCGGAACTCATGGGCACTGATAGGCTGCACTGATTGTTACTGATGAGGCGGCACTGAAGGCCACTGATTAGGTGGCACTGTAGAGGAGGCACTAATATGCCACACTGATGGGCACTGATAGGCGGCACTGATGGGCACTGATAGGTGGTACTAGTGGGCACTGATAGGTGGCACTAGTGAGCACTGATCGGTGGCACCGATGGGCAACGATTGGCGGCACTGATGGGCAATGATAGGTGACACTGATGGGCAACACTAATGGGCACTGATGTGCAGAACTGATGGACAATGATGGATGGCACTGATGAGCAGGCACTGATGGGCACTGAAAGGCAGCACTGACTGGCATCACTAGTAGTGACTGATTGGTGTCACTGATGGGCACTGATTTATGTCACTGATCAGTGTCACTGATTGGTGTCACTGATGGGTACTGATTGATGTCACTGATTGGTGTCACTGATGGGCAGTGATTGGTGTCACTGATTGGTACTGATAGGCGTCATTGATGGGCACTGATAGGTGGCACTGGTGGGCAATGATAGGTGGCACTGATGGGCAATGATAGGCAACACTGTTGGGCAGCACAAATGGGCACTGAAAGACAGCACTGACTGGCATCACTGGTAGGGACTGATTGGTGTCACTGATGGGCACTTACTGATGTCACTGATTGGTGTCACTGATGGGCACTGATTGGTGTCACTGATGGGTACTGATAGGCGGCACTGATGGGCACTGATAGGTGGCACTAGTGGGCACTGATAAGTGTCACCGGTGGGCAATGATAGGCGGCACTGACGGGCAATAATAGGCGGCACTGTTGGGCAACACTTATGGGCAACACTAATGGGCACTGATGTGCAGAACTGATGGACAATGATGGATGGCACTGATGAGCAGGCACTGATGGGCACTGAAAGGCAGCACTGACTGGCATCACTGGTGGGCACTGATTGTTGTCACTGATGGGCACTGATTAACCACTTCAGCCCCGGAAGGATTTACCCCCTTCCTGACCAGAGCACTTTTTACAATTCGGCACTGCGTCGCTTTAACTGCTAATTGCGCGGTCATGCAATGCTGTACCCAAACAAAATTTGCGTCCTTTTCTTCCCACAAATAGAGCTTTCTTTTGATGGTATTTGATCACCTCTGCCGTTTTTATTTTTTGCGCTATAAACGGAAAAAGACCGAAAATTTTGAAAAAAAATGATATCTTCTACTTTTTGTTATAAAAAAAATCCAATAAACTCAATTTTAGTCATACATTTAGGCCAAAATGTATTCGGCCACATGTCTTTGGTAAAAAAAAATGTCAATAAGCGTATATTTATTGGTTTGCGCAAAAGTTATAGCGTCTACAAACTAGGGTACATTTTCTGGAATTTACACAGCTTTTAGTTTATGACTGCCTATGTCATTTCTTGAGGTGCTAAAATGGCAGGGCAGTACAACCCCCCCCCAAATGACCCCATTTTGGAAAGTAGACACCCCAAGGAAATTGCTGAGAGGCATGTTGAGCTCATTGAATATTTATTTTTTTTGTCCCAAGTGATTGAATAATGACAAAAAAATTACACAAAGTTGTCACTAAATGATATATTGCTCACACAGGCCATGGGCATATGTGGAATTGCACCCCAAAATACATTCAGCTGCTTCTCCTGAGTACGGGGATACCACATGTGTGGGACTTTTTGGGAGCCTAGCCGCGTACGGGGCCCCGAAAACCAAGCACCGCCTTCAGGATTTCTAAGGGCATACATTTTTGATTTCACTCCTCACTGCCTATCACAGTTTTGAAGGCCATAAAATGCCCAGATGGCACAAACCCCCCCCAAATGACCCCATTTTGGAAAGTAGACACCCCAAGCTATTTGCTGAGAGGCATGGTGAGTATTTTGCAGCTCTCATTTGTTTTTGAAAATGAAGAAAGACCAGAAAAAAATTATTTTTTTCTTTTTTCAATTTTCAAAACTTTGTGACAAAAAGTGAGGTCTGCAAAATACTCATTATACCTCTCAGCAAATAGCTTGGGGTGTCTACTTTCCAAAATGGGGTCATTTGGGGGGGGGGGGTTGTGCCACCTGGGCATTCCATGGCCTCCGAAACTGTGATAGGCAGTGAAGAGTGAAATCAAAAATTTACGCCCTTAGAAAGCCTGAAGGCGGTGCTTGGTTTTCGGGGTCCCGTGCACGGCTAAGCTCCCAAAAAGTCCCACACATGTGGTATCCCCGTACTCAGGAGAAGCAACAGAATTTATTTTGGGGTTTAATTTCACATATCCCCATGGTATGTTTGAGCAATATATCATTTAGTGACAACTTTGTGCAAAAAAAATAAAAAATTTGTCTCTTTCCCGCAACTTGTGTCACAATATAAAATATTCCATGGACTCAACATGCCTCTCAGCAAATAGCTTGGGGTGTCTACTTTCCAAAATGGGGTCATTTGGGGGGGTTTTGAACTGTCTTGGCATTTTATGCACAACATTTAGAAGCTTATGTCACACATCACCCACTCTTCTAACCACTTGAAGACAAAGCCCTTTCTGACACTTTTTGATTACATGAAAAAATTATTTTTTTTTTGCAAGAAAATTACTTTGAACCCCCAAACATTATATATTTTTTAAAGCAAATGCCCTACAGATTAAAATGGTGGGTGTTTCATTTTTTGTTTTTCACACAGTATTTGCGCAGCGATTTTTCAAGCGCATTTTTTGGGGAAAAAACACACTTTTTAAAATTTTATTGCACTAAAACACACTATATTGCCCAAATGTTTGATGAAAAAAAAAAGGTGATCTTAGGCCGAGTACATGGATACCAAACATGACATGCTTTAAAATGGCGCACAAACGTGCAGTGGCAACAAAATTAATACATTTTTAAAAGCCTTTAAAAGCCTTTACAGGTTACCACTTTAGATTTACAGAGGAGGTCTACTGCTAAAATTACTGCCCTCGATCTGACCTTCGCGGTGATACCTCACATGCATGGTGCAATTGCTGTTTACATTTGACGCCAGACCGACGCTTGCGTTCGCCTTAGCGCGAGAGCAGGGGGGACAGGGGTGCTTTTTTTTTTTTTTCTTTATTTTTTTTTGCTTTTTTATCTTATTTTTAAACTGTTCCTTTCATTTTTTTTTTTTTTTTAAATCATTTTTATTGTTATCTCAGGGAATGTAAATATCCCCTATGATAGCAATAGGTAGTGACAGGTACTCTTTTTTGAAAAAATTGAGGTCTATTAGACCCTAGATCTCTCCTCTGCCCTCAAAGCATCTGACCACACCAAGATCGGTGTGATAAAATGCTTCCCCAATTTCCCAATGGTGCTGTTTACATACGGCGAAATCTAAGTCATAAAATGCTCGTAGCTTCCGGTTTCTTAGGCCATAGAGATGTTTGGAGCCACTCTGGTCTCTGATCAGCTCTATGGTCAGCTGGCTGAATCACCGGCTGCATTCTCAGGTTCCCTGTTGAGACAGGAGAGCCAGAGAAAAACACGGAAGACGGTGGGGGGGGGGGGCATTCCCTCCCACTGCTTGTAAAAGCAGTCTAGAGGCTAATTAGCTGCTAGGATTGCTTTTACATGAAAGCCGACCGCTGGCTGAAAAGAATGATACCAAGATGATACCTAAACCTGCAGGCATCATTCTGGTATAACCACTCAAAGTCGTGAATGGCGTACCTGAAGACAAAAAAATGGTTAACAATAAAGCACAGTAAACAGTAAAGTATAAAAAAAAAAAAAAATGCATACCTGAAAAGCAAACATGATAAAACATAATAACAATAAAACATTGCAGAATAGAATACAGTAAAAAAGAGCAGAACAATAGAGAGAGAATAGAGAGAGAGAGAACAATAAAACAACAACTATTTTTTTTTATTTTATATTTTTGTTTGTGTTTTTTTTTTTTTTTACACTTTTTTTTGTAACTGTAACTTTTATAACTGTAACCGGTTCCAGGTTCGGGTCTCTCAAAATGCGATGGCATCTTGGGAGACCCTGTGAAAGTGTGTCCTAGTCTGTGCAATGCTGTACCCTACGCTAATACTCAACTAGTGAATGGTAGCGTTCAAAACATTCACCAATGCAAAGACCAGGATTGTCAGGACAGGAGGGACAATAATAGCGGGTGTCACGCCTATATCCGCGCTTGCTGCAGACACGACATCTTTTTTGGGGGGTTCGTTGGGTAGGGGTACTCGGGAGGACATAAAGAAAATGCCTCTCATGCAGCCGACTGCATTTGGTTGGGGATGTGAATGGGGGAAGTACGGGCGCTGCAGAAGCGGTGGGTTCCCAATTAGGATTGGCGAATGCAGCAGGAAGGGCATTATGGGCACGACGGGCCTGTGTTTGTCTTCTTCTTGGTGGCAGCGGGACACTACTTGTGCTTGCCACCTCACCAGCTTGAACTGCACTTATGGGACTCGCCACGTCACCAAGTGTTACTGCAGTGCTGGTTTGACTACGACCGGGGTGTACTAGGCCGCTGGTGCTTGCCAGTTCACCAAAACGCTACAAAAAAAACTGTTAGCGATCGCAGGGATCAGGCCTGACTCTGCGAACGCTGCAGTCATGCGTTTAGTGTTTTGTAAGTGACAGTGATCGATCGATACTGCACTTGGGTGGGCTGGGCTGGGCCGGGCAGAGGGGCAAAACGCAGGTGCTAGCAGATATCTGGGCTGATCCCGCTAACACTGCGTTTTTGGGAACCCTAAACTGCTGGGGACGCTAGAATAGATCTGATCGGATTAGATATTGATCGGTACAGATACTATACCACTAAGGGAGGCGTATGCTGTGTGCGTGGGTGTTAGCGGTACTGGCGCTAATCTGGTGCTGCCTGGGGCGACGCATATCACCGCCGGGCGATCAGGGGGCTTTAAAACCTTTATTCGGTAATAAACGGCGGGTGCCCTGACACAATAAAAAATAAACGAACTAACCAGCGTCACCCGTAACGTTTATACGGTGATCAGTGGTGAAAGGGTTAGCTAGGGGGCAATCAAGGGATTAAAACATTTATTAGGTAGTATATGGGGGTCCCTGACGCTATAAAACGCTGACGGCGAACCTAAATATTTACCTCCCTAACTAGCGTCACCAGCGACACTAATACAGCGATCAGAAAAATGATCGCTTAGCGACACTGGTGACGGGGGGTGATCAAGGGGTTAAAACTTTATTAGGGGGGGTTAGGGGGGTACCCTAGACCTACAGGGGGCTAATACTAACTGCCCTACCACTTCTAACTGTCACAAACTGACACCATGCAGTAATCAGGAAAAAAAAAAAAAACCTGCTTGGTGTCAGTGTGACAGGGAGGGGTGATTGGGGGGGGATCGGGGGGCGATCGGGGGTGTAAAGTATGCCTGGCATGTTCTACTGTGTTGTGTTGTGTTGTGTTGTACACTTACTCAGATGTCTTCTCTTCTCGGCGCCAGAACGGAAACTGCCGAGCCGAGGAGAGATGACATCACATCCTCTGCCTCTGTGTACTATACATAGGCAGGGGATGTTTCTCATTGGCTGGGAGCGATCGCGAGGGGGGGGGCATGATCGGATGGCCTCCCCCTCATCTCTGATCGCTCCCAGACAAATGCCGACCGCCGCTGGCACCGGGGGGGTCCAATCGGACCCCCCGCCCGCGGGAAGGCAATCACGCACCAGGTACGTGATTTTGCCTGCCCGTGCCATTCTGCTCGCGTATATAGGCGTCAGGCGGTCGGCAAGTGGTTAATGTCACTGATTGGTGTCACTGATGGGCACTGATTGGTGTCCCTGATGGGCACTGATTGGTGTCCCTGATGGGCACTGCTGATGATCAGTGCCCTGATTACCTGTACAGTCTCCCCTGTGAGGAGATGCCGCTGATCCTCTCTCCTCTCTTCACACTTTGTCCAATCACATGGCTAAATAGCAGCGTCATCAGCTCTTTACTAAGATCGGGGTTGCACCGTGTCACAGGGACACGGCGCAACCACGATCGCTGTGCGAGCGTTGTGAGACTGGGGCAACGTCAGTCATATGACGTTGCCCCAGAACGAGAGAGGCTCAAGCCAGCGTCATTTCGCTATACGGCAGGCGGGAGGTAGTTTTAAACCTGTGTGGGGTTATTTTTTGCTGTCTGAGTACCATTGGGGAAATTTCACTTTCAATTCTTGTCCAAGAGATGCAACAGGAGGTTAGAGGAAAACTCCAAAAACTTTCACTTTTTTAGACCATGTGGCATATTGGGCCTGTACTGAGGGTGTATTGTGAGGCATGGTTGCATCTACCACCCCCCCTAAACCCACTCCTTCCCCCTTACTTGAATCTTGGTGGCGGTTTCAAGCCCTTGGTAGTGGTTGTCTTTTTAATTATGTGTGGCCGGACAGCTATGGTATCCATTTATAGGGTTGGGTCTTCCACTTGCCCCCTATTCATTTATTTGCCCTTCTATACACTCCGGCTGTATACAGTTGCCTGCAATGTTCATTTTATAGAGCAGTTCTTTCCTCCCTGGTTTCCCAATACGGCATAACAAGCAATGTATAGTAGTATAGAAGCAATGATAACAGCCGCCAAGTTGATAGGTAAAGACGGATGGCGGTGACAGGGGCTTGGGGTTGTGGAGGGGAGAGACATGTTGATATTGACTGACAATGACACACTGACAGATCTGCAAATATAAAACACCAACCCCAAACCAGGGGAGCAGGACCTTGTCACCAGAGAGACAGACAGCTGTGTGCATTCTCCGAGACGGGTCAATAAATATTAATATCGTATTAAGAAAGCAGCGGAGAGGGAAATGCAAACACACACTGACATAAATATTACATGGAGAACGGAGGAGAGAAAGGTGTCGTCATTTCATGTGTGGTTAGGCAGCATACCAGGAGGATAGATTCCTGGGGAGGGACAGAAAAGGAACACCAATGGGTTCTGATGCAGCAGCCATAGACGGGAGGAGATATGGACAGGAGACAGACACATAAAACCAGACATAATTGTGTTCAAAATGTACTCATACATCTATGTATTCATTGGAGCCATGTTGCCTTTGGGGTTTAGAGCATGGTGGTCTATGCCTTTCAAAGTGCTTCGGTCCCCTAGGGGTAGGTCAACGTGTAGGCAGGTGTAGTTCAGGCTTCCCTACACAGGTGGTGCTGTTATGGCAGTTGCCATGTAGGATGGATTGAAGACAAGAGGAATTCTTGTTTCTCTGAGGACTCCATAGGCGCCATCAGGCAGTGGCATCGGCAGGGGGGGGCTTACAGTGGCTGAAGCCCCGAGTTGGTCCCCAAAAACCCCCGGGTCTTGGGTGGGCACGGTTCTATTAGCCCCGAGTGCTGCTGCCGCCGAGCGGGGACGAATCTGATCCCGAGCACAGCCGAGTGCGGCCGAGTGTAATAGCAGGTCTCGCCTTGTGGAGCCTGCAGCGCTGATGGACGTCCCACTGGTCCAATGCCGGGACCGCGGGACGTGTGACATCCATCATAGGCGCTGCAGGCTCCAGAAGGCGGGAATTACAATGCGCCACTGTCAGAAGATCCCGACCCCATTCGGCGCTCAGGCAGGTGGCTCTCCTCTCCTCATCATGGCTCTGGCTGCCTGGAGTCGACTCTACTGTGTGATGGGCACACCGCTGAGCTTCAGGAGGACACCTGAAGTCTGGTCAGGTAGGTCAGTGTATGTCGTGTAGGTCAGGTAGGTCAGTGTGTGTCAGATAGGTCAGTGTGTGTCGTGTAAGTCAGTGTAGGTCGTGTAGGTGAGGTAGGTCAGTGTGTGTGTGTGTGTCAGGTAGGTCAGTGTAGCTCAGTGTGTGTCAGGTAGATCAGTGTAGGTCAGTGTGTGTCAGTGTGTGTCAGGTAGGTCAGTGTTTGTGTGTCAGGTAGGTCAGTGTAGGTCAGTGTGTGTCAGATATGTAGGTCAGGTAGGTCAGTGTGTGCCAGGTAGGTCAGTGTAGGTCAGTGTGTGTCAGGTAGGTCAGTGTAGGTCAGTGTGTATCAGGTAGGTCAGTGTATGTCAGGTAGGTCAGTGTAGGTCAGTGTCAAGTAGGTCAGCGTGCGTCAGGTAGGTACTACCCCCCGGTGCTGAGCTCAGACTTCGGGCTGAAGCCCCTGGTATTTTTTGACACCTAGCAACGCCCCTGCCATCAGGGGAGCAGTAGTCTGATTGGACGCTGCTGCGCTAGAGTGAGGGCAGTGCTAAAAAAAAAAATAGCAGTGTCACACTGCAGTTGACAAGCATTTGGCTAGGTCAGGGACAGGTACCTACTGGTGAAGGACAGTGTGTGAGTTAGGAACTTATGCCTGAGACCTCCATCCAGGAGCTCCTCCTGCCTATCTCCTCCACCCCCCCTCCTGAACCATACCAGACCCTCCCCAAAGCACCATGTTAATGAGGACAAGAGCCTCTTCCCCACAACCCTGGCCAGTGGTTGTGTGGGTCTGTGAGCAGGGGGGGGGCTTATCGGAATCTGGAAGCCAATTTAAACTAGAGGGCTCCCAGATCCGGCCCCTCCCTGAATGAGTAGGGTACATATTACCCCTAATCATTCACCAAAAAAGTGCTCAAAAAATAAAAAGGCAAACAGTTTTTGCCAAGTTCTTTATTTAAACCCCCCCCCCCCCCCCGGTGTAGATCCATTGTCAATCATAATGACTGTGGACACCACCGACCCGAAAATAAGAAAAGGTCTGCACCCGGCGCTGTTGGCTCCCGCCATCTGACAACTCCACCACCTCCCGCCGCTAAATAAACGAATGGGTTGGGGGACCAAAAGAAAAGAAAAGGGAGGCAGGAGAGGCCTTATAGTGTAGTTAGTTAGTCAGCAATGTTAATTATCTCATAAGTTTGATCAGTATGGGAAAAAAATAAAAAGAAAGACCATTTCAATCTGTTGAGGCTGTGGCCACCATATGGGGTGGCATTGGACCAGTGGGACATCCATCAGCGCTGCAGGCTCCAGAAGGCGGGACCTGCTATTACACTCGGCCGCACTCAGTATCTGATCAGTCCCCGCTCGGCGGCGCGCTTGGGGCTAATAATAGAACCGTGCCTATCCGAGACCCGGAGCTTCAGCCTCTGTCAGCTCTCCCCCCTGCCGACGCCACTGATCTTTGGATTTATTTCTTATGGACCCATTGATTTTCTAAGCGCTGCACCCCTTTTACAGCTGACTGGGAGTGTTTGTAAAATACCCCAAAGCCACCGCCTTAGTACCTATCGCGCTGCCAGTTAGAGGGTTATTGTATTTTGTCCTCCCATGAACAGGAAGTGTTTTTACTGGCAGGATCTCCAAGTAACAAACTTTGAAGCAGATTCGCAAAAAAAAAAAAAACCCAAAAAAACACTATCCAGAAATCTGTATACGGTAAGGCATGATAAAAATGACTCTTGGGTTTACATTCACTTTAATAAGACTGAAAGCCCCTCTGTGAATCCATCC